>JBBPMD010000098.1:0-52637 GCA_038090095.1 Zangia roseola
CGACGACAATAACAACAACAACAACGGCGGGAATGTTATGATAAAAATAGGTTATTTATTTATACAACTATTTTTGATGGTCTCCATACGATCCATTACGGCCGCTCTCACCGCTTCAACTTCCTCTCCCAAAACACCCGCACTCGCCGATACATACCGTTGCCGCGTCTCACTCACTGCAGACACCGCCATATCGCCATCGCACAGTCGGTCCAGCGCCACCAGCGCATCCCTCGCCTTTCTGATCTTGTCACGCTTTGAAGGTCGTCCCTTTTTCTTGCCCACATCTATATCCTCCACCACATCTTCGCGCGGGAGCGTCTCCGTGTGTGGCAGGGTCTGGAACGCCTGCACCCCCATCAGTTTTGATAGTACATAGACAACGTGTGGTCGAATAGGAAGCAGCAAGTCTCGGTCTAAAGCATCCGGAAGCGTTAATACCTCTGCATATTGATCTTCTATCACATCAGTGACGCAAGGGGGTAAGCAAGCAAGTGTGCGTACCGCAGGTCACTTGCATTTGCACAGCAAAATACAGTGATGGCGCAGAGGTGGTCGGTTGCGTATAGTATACCGTGTACAACCCAAACAAGGCTGCAGCGCGATTCAGGGGACTGCCTGCGGCACCGACGCGTTCTGAAATACATCCAGAGGGAGACGCACAACCAGATCAAAACACCCACCTGCGAAGAGTCGCATCATGACCCTGAGAAAAGTTGCTCGGGACCGCGCGTCAAACACTTTGAACTGAATCCACGTCCAGCCCCGCGAGTGCCATATTTCCTTGAAAAGGGTGAAAGGATGGCTCCTCGATTGCTCGGAGTGGGAGTACTGCTGTGAGTACTCCTGTATGAGTGTGTCGACGTCTGCGCGGGCAGGGTGGACAAAGGACGAGGATGTAAAGTAGGCGGGTTGTAGAATGATTTCACCGCGACTGCTCGACGGCGAAGGTGAGACAGACATGTTGAAATTTCCTTTCCGATAAGTTTACAAACAAGTGTAAGCATACATCAGTGTGTGGTCAGGTTGCTCCTTGTCCAACTTGCCAATGGCCCACCGCTTTCTCCGTCGGTCCAGCACCCTCGCTTGCTTCTTCTGTCTCTCAACACCTACTTCCCCTCCTCCAAACCCAAGATCATTTCGTTGTCCCCATTGTGGTTGCTGGAACAGATATGACGCTAATGGTGAAATCGTGTCTGATGAACCTGCAATGCACGATGAGAAAATGAATACTAGCTCTTTCGCAAAGCGCGGTTTGTCTCCTCTTGTCGCCTTTCATTTCAATTTGCCCCTCATGTCCTTTCACAGCATCTCCCAACAAGAACCGTCTCCCATCCACATACAGTAAAGGTCCCCTCTGCCACACGTGTCAGACAAACCAGACGCTTCTGGTCAACCTTCTTTCAAATTATCTGCCACCTCCACAGGCAAGTTCCTTTGCAACATTCACACATGCCCCAACGTCAACTTGATCCTCCGTTTCCATGGAACAGCATCCTGATTACGCTCAACGCTTAGAGCAACTCCCTGCATATCGCCAATCGCTACACGTGCGATATCCCCCTGTCTGTGCGAATTGCCTTCCCGCAGTTGAAGACGAGATAGAACAGAAGAATCAGATGGCACGAACAAAAGCTCTTGGGGGCTGGCTCAAGGACAGTAGAGGCAAAGGAAGGCAACGCCTAGCGTCCGGCTCTGGAAAGGAGCACGAGAAGCTGGGATTCCAACTTGCTATCTGGCAAGCCAGAGGTGCACTGTGGTGGACCACCCTCTTGTGCGTCCTGATTGCTCATGTAGCAGGTGTGTACGAATGCTATGTGCGTTGAGCCTTGTCGAGCCTACTATCCCCCCTGATAGCCATTCGAGGTTACGACTTTCCTCCTTTCCTGGCTAGGGCTGTTCCTGCACTCCCTGCCCTCAGTCTTCTTTCTTTGTTCTATACGGCCTGGGACCCAACGTATTATCGCTTCAAGAAAGCGAGAGCGCAGGGTCGCGATGTCCGCATTAAAGGAAAGATTCGCTATATTGTGGGTCCTATGTCATAATTCATGCAAATGGCGTAACTTAGCTTGCAAAAGATCCTCCAGATGCTTTCCTGGTTCTCTAGGGTTGCCACATCCATCCTCCTCGTGCTGCCACGGCAGTCTTCCTCCTGGGACCATCTTCACATCGCTGCCTATCCATCGTCCCATCGTGCTACCATATATTGTTCAGCATCACTCACTCTTGAACTGTTGGTATGTCCTCCTTTTGCTGACGTTGAGCTATAAATCGAAATGAGATTGATTAGGTGTTTTCCTTGTCTTTCACTATCCTGCATCTCCAACGGCCCCCGACAATTCGCCTCGTCGAGACATCCACGCGGTCCTCTGTGCGTGACACACCGGAATTATCAGCACATAGCGCGCGCGCATCTCCCATGCCCGCTGCGCCGACCAACAATGAACCAGACCTTCTCGCTTCCCTCACACTCTCCTCTAAACCGCTCATCTCCTCTACCAACCTAATGTTTGGACATCCCTCCTTAGTGGCTCCGACTCCTTCATCACCGATCAAGGTGGATGAACTTCCAGACGAAGACGCAATGGATTGGACTCCGACCAATCCGTCTCCTGTCAAGGCTAAGAAAGCAGTAGACGACGATGGTGCTTGGTTGCGACCCCAGCGTTTCTTCCCTCCCGAATGTCCTACCGGCCTTGAGAATCTGTTTGCGAACACCAAGCTTGATGATGGAGACGTCAAACCAAATGCCCCTGCCCAGAGGGACCTTTGGAACACGAGAACAATTGGATGGTGGATAACCACGATTAGTGTACTTCTCATACCTATAGGTACCGTTGCCTACCACAGGTGGACAAAGGGGTGGATACAATGATAGATACACATTGATATCGTAGTGCCATTGGTACCATGAAGGCCGCACGAGTATCTTGACTGTACTAGGTATGAGTGCCGATCAAAAGGGTATCTACGTTGAATGAGGAATCATAACGCTAAGAAGCGAGATACTATGGGTATGAACGCATGCCGTTGACATAGTATGAGATGAAGAAGCCTTCGAATTGCATCGTCCAGCAAGCGCAAGAAATTAAAGCTGAAAAAAAAAAGTATATCCAGTGTAAATCAATAGTGGTACCATCCACTCGATATGTACCAACAGCTGTGGATGTGCGGACTTTGCATACATTACGTCCGTCCGAGCTTAATACCCATGGTGAAGAGGAACACCGTATTGATCGTATTGAACAGGCCGATTGATGCTCGGCGCATGTCCAAGGGCCTCTTGCATGGTTGGTTGCGGGCTTGGTCCGCGAGCAAGATCCGCGTAGCCTCCAACCGGAGCGAGATGCGCCGGACCAGGAGTGAAATCGTGGTCGGGGATAGGGTCAAGATTTGTTGTGCCATATCCACCGTCCATCTGACCATGGGCAGAACCCGAGTGGAACGACGACGCTTGAGAAATGGGGCGACCTCGGCCTGGGAGACCAGTCTCGTCGTCGTTTGCACCAGGCTGCCAGTCAATGGGTTGCATGCGGCCCTCGAAGTCAGACGACGGTCTAAATTTCCACTTGCGAATGATGGTCCAGAAAATGCCTGCCGCGCCGACGGACGCGGCGATGACGATGAGAAACGTCACGGCAGTATGCGACATGCCACCCGAGGAGGAAGTTGTACTGGTTTGGGTGGGTATTGGCGCGCCGCTGGTGGTGAGGTACAACACAGATTGAGTTGGAGCACCCGTAGGCGTTTTGCTTGCTTGCGCCTGGGCAGGAGTGCCGGAGGAGTGGCTCAAGGCGGAGGATGTCGTGGTGGACGCGGCAGACGAAGTGCTGCTTGACTGTGTAGGCAAAACCCCACCCACAACGCTACTCAACAAATCACCACCGCCGCTTGAAGAAGGGTTCTACCATGTCGTAACTTGAGTAAACTATTGTCACAGAATGAAAAGTCGAGCGCACCGCTGAGGAAGACGCAGCACCAGGAGATGTCTGGACCGATACCGAGTTCACGGCCGTGGTTTGAGCTGCGGCCGAGGTAGCCGGAGCGGGCTGAAGAAGGGATGAAACTGAGGGTGATTCGTCGCCCTGCAGCGAGGGCTGAAGAACTCCCAGGACATTGCTGGGGCTTGCTCGTTTCTTTACCAGACGACCAAGGTCAGCATGGTCGCGACGGTGGGGGGCAGGGATGTTGGCATTGGAAGTGGAAGTAAAGGCCAACATAAAGGAAGCATAGATGAGGAGAGTAAAGCTGAACTTTGCCATCTTGAATAGCGTTTTGCACGATTGTCGAAGTGTGTTGCGGGGTGGCGATACGGACTTGAGGATAAAGCGACTGCAAAAGCAGGAAACACCTTGTTAGGCGGTATTAAGAAAAGAACGTTGACGTGAAGGAGCGACTGGCGAAAGAGCACACGAAGGAGTGAGTGGGACTTGCAAGCTTGAAAGCTTGACAGCTGGCTGTCAACCACCAGCTGCCTTGGGAACACCTTCCTAATCCGTACACAACAATGAATCGCCCATTGACCAAAATTCCAAGTTACAACACAACTAGTCCTTTGGGCTTACAGGCCGTATCAACCTAAGCTACCAAAGTCTGCAAGACATCTGGGTAAAACTAGAACGGAAACTACACTAGGGGTGGCTGGTCAATGACCACTGACTGAGGGAGACACTGCCTGGCTGCACGAATGAAGAACTTGACGTGCCCGGCCACTGGGGATCCATCAAAACCTCCAAAGTATATTGGCCGGCGGGTAGTTCGATCACGAGGACCGTCACACCCGGGTTGGGCTGATCGGGCCATCCAGCCGGAGGGGGAGGGTCAGTGGGCAAACGCACAGCATCCATAGTGCTGAATTGGGCCCCGTTTGGAGGGTTCAGTAGCTGAACCACCATCGTCTTCGAGTCGATGGTCAACGTAGCAGTCTGGTTGTTGTTACTAAGTGCAACAGTCGCATTAGTGTGCGCTCGCCACATAATAGATGCCGATGCGTTGATCTCGTCCTGCAGGAGCACTTGTGTGCGGGCGTTGATCATGCGAATTCCGCGATTGAATGACGTCCTGAACACATTTTTTATAATAATCACTGCCCGATGGTGATGACAATGCACTTACACGTTGAAATAAGCACTGCTCAAGTCAGCAGTGAAGTACGCCGTCGAATCCTTTGGTGCATTGAAGACGGTACTCGATCCCTGGGCAGTCCCAGAAGAGTCGTAATTCGCAGTTGGCGCAGCCAAAACGTTTTGGTTTGCTGCGTCAACGAGGATCGTGTTTTGGCCTTCTGTCCGCTTGCGATAGTATAACCACCTCTCACTATCCTGTGTATCGTTGCTGAAATAGCCCGCAGCGACGTAGTCACCATCGCCGAGTTCTCCAAACCAGCGGCTTCCCAAAGCATCCACCACAAAATCGCCACAATCTAGGTCGTTATGTGTTTGATGACCTTGAAGCGTCCCAGCCTTAATTGCGACAAACAACGCATTCTCGTCCGTCCAGGAGGACCGCATGGAAGCCCACTGGTCGGTGCTGTTGTTGAAATAGTGGTCGAGGGCGAGACCATCCCAAAATGCGCCGGACACAGTCGGGTCATACCAAAACATGCTCCACGGATCTGCAGCATCCACCTGGTCGCGTTGGAAGAGCTGATATTGGGGCATACTGAATTGCTCGCCATAAAAGAGTATGGGGTTGGCAGTCGCTGTGTACTTGTTTGGGCCGGTGTCGCCGTAATTGAACAACGAACCAGGCCCAGTTGCATAGATATGGAAGAGGCTGGAGAGCTTAATGCCGGGGTTTACATCAAGGAGGTTGTACGTAGAACCAGTGGCAGAGAGGAGCGAGGCTGACAATTCAGCGTGTCCGGTGGAACCGAAGTACCAGTAGTCGTTGGTTTCCGACCAAGTGCCATCGCTGGAGGGTGCGAGGGCACAATTCTGAACGGCGTTTGTGACTGTCATGCCAAGAAGTTTTTGAGCGACGCCAGTGGTGTCATCACCGAGAATAGCCAACGAGCCCATGGTGAGGCCGTTGTTACAAACGCAATTCCAGTTACCCGCTGTGTTGGTTCGCCACCAACCGAAAAACAACGGGTCGTTGGCATCGTCATATGCAGTGATGCCATTGTTCAGGCCGTATTCGATCATAGTAAAGCGGATGCTATCGAGCTGGTCCGAAGACCACTGATCATATAGCCAGTCGTACGCGATGCCATATGCTGCTGTCAACTCTGCTGTGTCGAGGAAGTGGGTAGGGTTCCATCTCGTATTATTATTAGGACCCCATCCACCTGTCAGGTTGCCGGCGGCATTCTAGAGGTACATGTGAGATGATGAATTTCGAACACATGAGATGATAAGACGAACCTGGAGTTCGGTCCAAACTCTGTCAAGCCACTTGGTATCATTGGTCATCCGATAAACATAAGAGAACGCCTTGATACGTTGTTTGACCTGCCGAGCGGGGTCCAAAATACCATTACCGCTATCCATAACGTATGGAACGGGAGACAGGCTCATATACTGTGAAGCATTTGCAAAAATGGATTGGTTCCAGGAAGAAAGATAAGGGTCGTTTTTTATCAAGGCAGGCAAAGCCTGCCATTTGTAGGAGGGTGCAATGAGACGAGGACGATCGGAGCGTACTTGGGTTGGGCTAGGGTTGGAAGGTTTGAAAGGATCTTGCGGCCAGGCAAGGTCAGCATCAGAAGTAGAGATGAATGTAGGCACAGTGAAGGCCGCGGTATTGGTCTATTAGAATGGATGGTAAATGGGATGTTGAAAGCAGCCAAAAGGAAAACCACGGACAGTAGCGGGGTAGAGCGGAAGCATGTAAAGGCTATCAGTGCCGGTTGGATATATGCCAATATTATTCTTGACTTGGATGGCGGAGGTGGCGGCACTGTTGGCGGCAGCAGTCTGAGAGTTCTTGGAGGCACGAGAGCCCAGAACACCACCAATTATAGCACCGGCGATAACAAGGACAGCAATGGGAATGCCAAACTTGATCCAGTTGCTGACCGTTTTCTTCGGTGGTCTGGGGGGAGTGATGTAGCCAGTGGAGGCATTGTAATAAGGGTCACCAGAACCATACGGAGTGTTTCCGGAGACTGAGGAATAGTTTGCAGCCATTAGATGGTGGGCCAATGTGTGGCCAGAAGAGATGTAAACGAAGGACGATGATGGGACGAAACGACCGAGACGAGCGTGAAAGACGTAGGTGAGAGACAAGAGCAGGAACACGCGACAAATATTCAGCTGAAGCGGGTAACTTGCAACCACGTTCTCACGCACCAAAACGGGAAGTGAAGCATGGTGATCATTTACCTTTCCAAATGAAGACTCAACATCCCACTCTGGTGAGACACGGATAGACCAGGGATGTGAAAATCTCATTAACCAGACGCGATTTTCTAGGTGTTTTATCTACCTCCGACGCGTGCATCGCCTCTCATTTCTCACGACGATGGTTGTGTCTTATTTCAGCGTTCCGACTCCCAATGATATCGGACATTGCGGCGACTCTCATGCTTATCTATTCGTCTTTGCTGGAAATTTACAGATAAGAAAAATCCTTCATTAGACATGCACGCGGAACCTTCTTGTTCATAACCCGCCCCCCACACCCATGTCTTCCAGTTCTGGTTCTCAGGTCCTTACCCAAGGTGCAGGCTATGGCGTCGTGCTGGGTATCGGGTTCGTGTTTGCACTCATTATGATGGGCCTTTCGACCCTCCAGAACCGATATACGACGTACAAGATCAATACGTCCGAAGAATTCAACACCGCTTCTCGTGCAGTGAAACCTGGCCTAATCGCATCCGGAATTGTTTCGGCATGGACCTGGGCCGCCACTCTCTTGCAAAGTTCTACAGTCACATACGAATATGGTCTCTCTGGAGGCTATTACTACGCAGCAGGGGCCACCATCCAGATCTTCATGATGTCCGTTCTTGCCATCCGAGTAAAGATGATTGCACCCTACTGTCACACATACCTCGAGATTGTGCACGCTCGCTACGGAAACACCGCCCATTTTATCTTTGCTACCTACGGGCTTGTCGTCAATCTCGTCGTTTCAAGCATGTTGCTTTTGGGCGGCAGCGCAGTCGTCAATGCATTTACCGGAATGAATATATATGCCGCAAACTTCCTCATCCCCCTCGGTGTTTGCATTTATGTCATATTAGGTGGTCTTCGAGCCACTTTCTTGTGTAAGTAATATACATATGATCCCAAGATACGTATACCAAGACTGAGCTTTTCCAGGCGATTATTCGCACACCCTGATCCTGATGATCCTGATCCTCTATTTCTTCTTTTATACATATACACAAGCAGACCTGATCGGGGGATTCGAGGGCATGTACCAAAAGCTATACCAGGCCGGTCTGGAAAGGCCAGTGTCCGGAAACCAAGATGGATCTTACCTAACGCTCAAGTCTAACTGTGAGTGACGCGCATTTACACTCACTCGGACCTTGATAATCTCTTCGAAGATGGCCTGGTATTCATGATAATTCAAATAACTGGTGGCCTCGGTACGGTCATGCTCGACCAAGGATATTGGCAAAGAGCCATCGCCTCAGAGGCAAAGACCGCAGTCCGGGCATACCTGATGGGTGGCATCGCTTGGTTTGCTGTTCCACTTACATTCTCATCCGTGATGGGCCTTGCTGCTGTCGCGCTGGCAAATAGTCAGTGATTTACACATGTCTTCTGCACAAATTCCTTACTCGTACACTCCAGATCCTTCCTTTCCTTATACTGGCGGACTCACTTCCGCGGAGATAGACGCAGGACTTGCGGCCCCGGCAGGCGTCGTTACACTGTTAGGAAGTGGTGGCGCGGCCGCTATGGTAGGCTCTATCTAGTACACATCACGATGCGGCGTATTGAATCAAGGTTTGCAGCTCATACTTCTCTTCATGGCGGTCACATCGGCAGCATCGTCAGAGATGATCGCAACATCGTCCATTTTGACGTTTGATCTGTATCAGATCCATTTCAATCCAGATGTGCGTCTGTCTTCTTCCCTCTTTGCACGCCTGTTCATGGTGGGGTAGGCGTCTCCAGACGTGCTTATTCGTGTATCCCACGTAATGGTCGCGGTGTGGGCCGTCGTCATGTCCTGCGTTGCTTCGCTCTGGAACGGGATCGGGATATCGCTCAACTGGCTCTTCCTATTTTCTGGAACCCTTTTCACCGGTGCTGTTGGACCTATTATCTTCACTGTGATCTGGCGCCAACAGACAAAAGCTGCTGCGATAGGTGGCGCTATTGGCGGAATGTTCATCGGAGTAATTTGCTGGTTGGTGGTGGCTAAACAATATTATGGCGAAATCACTATAGCGTCAACGGGTATGGTACTACCTGTTAAGCAAACCTGGCTTCCTACTCACATCGATCAACGTTACTTTTTTTTTCAGGAAGTATGTATCCCAACTTGGCAGGCAACATGGGTGCCTGTTGTTCGGGGGCGATTATCTCCGCAATCATCACGCTCATCAAGCCCGATAATGTTTTTGATTGGTCGGCAACAAAGCACATCAATCCAAGAGAGCGAGAAAGACGCCATACACTGTCTATCGATTCCAAACTCTCCAGCAACGAGGACAAACCTCCCACCTCAGAGAAAGAAAAATCCGATGCGACAGTTATATCAATGACGGGTGTTGATGAAGATATAGAAAACAACGAATCACTGGAGCAGTCTTTGAAAGTCGCTATCTGGGCCTCCTTTTCTGCGACATTCATAGTCATATTTGTAAGTACATCTCTAGCCGATATCGGACATATTATTCTGATACGAACACCCGAAAGCTTATTCCTGTCCCTATGTTCCTGTCCCACTACATCTTCTCACTGACGTTTTTCAAGGGATGGATCATCTGTTGTGTTATATGGCTCTTCGTGGCCGCAGTTATCACGTCCGTCCTGCCGTTATGGGAGAGCCGCGCTGCTATGATCAACATATTCAAGGGGTTAACCAAGGATGTTCTGGGGAGGAAACCACATAATGGTTCTTCGCAAGCGTCCACAGTGTAAAGAGGCCTATCATTATACTTTCACCGATTAGATGTCTAAGATCACATTTTTCGCACAACCAATCGTTACCCTGTGTTATGCTGACGGTCACAAACTCCCCGACCATGACTTACTTGGCTCAGTCTCGGAATATGTTCGTAAGCGCGCGTTCTTCCAGATAACAACTTGAAAGAAGTTGCTCATTAATTGACGAGTCCGCACCGGAGTACCGTGTTCATCCGAGTCGGTTCGACTGTGTCCGCGAAGGTTGGTCGGAAATGGGCCGACCGGTGGACTGGGGCCGACCACAGACTGCATCCATATCACGACTTTAATCAGTGATACATAGGTCAGAGTCGGGGCGCGTTTTAGGGATCTATCGCAGTGACATTTCCATCGAGGGCGCCGAATTGCGAAGCGACCTAGACTGCACGGTAAGGGGTGAAAGCCTAAAAAGGAAACCGGACACATACCCGTATCGGATCGGATGTCGGGACTCCCTCAAGTTCACCTAGTACATCCTCTTCTTGAAGATCATCATGTCGACGCCAGTAACTAAGTCCAGCGACACTAGATCGACATTAGACGAAAGCAAGTTTCATTTCATAGGTCCGCGTGAAGTCACTAGTCGAATCTTGGTGGTCACCGGACACAGCTCACAGTTTCTTGAATCTTCATCATAGACATCGGAGGTACTATCTACTAGCTGCACCCGAGCAACACGACAGCCGAACCATCCTTACTGATGAACTGCACCTAGTAAACCTTACCGATCCCGTCTTTCGCGGCATCTATCACGGAAAACAAAAGCACAAAGGCATGTCGAATGAATTCAACACTGAAGGTTGAGAATTGACATCCAAGCTTTTAAACCTGAAGACGACCTCGATGCGGTGCTAGAGCGATCATTCCGCGCTGGCGTCAAGTCGATGATCATTACAGGGGGCAGCCTGCACGAGTCTGAGCTTGCGTTAGACCTTGCCCGCCAGAAAGGTTGGTGCATCACTCCGTTTCTACTGTCTGGTATCACGGTGTTTGACTCAGGCCTCTATGCGACCGTTGGGTGTCATCCAACACGTTCAAGGGAATTTGATCAACATCTTGATGGCCCAGATGCCTATTTGCTCGCTCTGGACAAGCTCATCGGGGATAACCTGCGACCAAATGGGAGAGTCATTGCAATCGGGGAATGTGGTCTAGGTGACCGTTTAGCATCCTCAGGGACATATGGAGTAATTTAGTTCCTGCAGACTATGATCGAACTCATTTTGCATCCAAAGAGGAGCAGCAGAGGCATTTTCGTGAGTGTAACGTGCTGATGTGGAGACTTGCGATAGTGATCATCTTGGACGGCCCCCAGGCTCTCAGCTCGTGCTAGCCAAGAAATACCATCTACCTCTTTTCCTGCATTCTCGGGCTGCTCATGTTGATCTGGTGAATATCCTCAAAGAGGAGGGGTTCGGTGAGGATGGAGGAAAAGGAGTCGGTGCAAAAGGTGGTGTTGTGCACAGTTTCACAGGAAGCAGCGAAGAGGCTGCCGAGCTCGTGAGCACCTTTTTGGGCTTTGACAGCTCAGACAATGATGTCGAGGAGAAAAGATTGCGATGGGATTTCACATCGGTGTCAACGGATGTTCCATGAAGACTGAGCAAAATCTTCAAACCGTCAAGACCATCCCCCTGGATAAACTCTTACTCGAGACTGGTAAAGTAAAAAATAATGTTATTAAATGATGCTGAAGTGAAGCGTTGCAGATGCGCCATGGTGTTGCATGACAAGTACCCATGCTTCGAAAAAGTATTTGGATACCTTGCCAGCCTCGCTGCGGTCCCGTTATTTTCCGGCGGCAGTTCGATCAGAGTCATTTGTCTCTGGGAAAGCAGTCAAGGGGCGGAACGAGCCGTCATTGATCGGAGGGGTTGCATGGGTAGTGCATAAGTTGCAGGACAGCATACCATTTGAGAAGGTAGCAAAAATTGTGAACGAGAATACTGTCCAGCTCTTCTCTCTTGATGAGTTGCACTGAGTGTTATTTACGTCACTAGTATAGTTCCTGGATGTCGTTTGACGGGATGACTCAATATAGACTTGAAACGGTTTGGCCATGTCAAATCCGGCACTCAGCAGCTCTACGGTCTACGGCGCCCTCTCTGTGGTCGGACTTGGCTGGTATGTCATTCTGTGGTCCATTGGTTTGGTGGGATGCCGGACAGGGTGAGCATTTGTTACTCGAAAACTCATGATTGCCGTTGACTGCGTTTGTAGTCGAAAGCGATATCGTCTCCGTCCTCGTTCTCCCCTTGCAACGTCCCCCAACGCACCGGGTGTCTCCATACTTAGGCCTCTCAAAGGCCTAGATACCAACTTGTTCGAGAATTTGGAATCCACATTCGTTCAAGAATACCCCAATTTTGAGATCTTGCTCTCTGTTGCTGATGAGGACGACCAAGCTCTGACAGTAGTCAGAGACCTAATGAGTCAATACCCCCAAGTGAATGCTAAAATCGTCATCGGTACATATGTCACATCCCTAGTTGGATCTTTTTATGGGCTCATGTATCTCGTTCACAGGAGAGGAGATTGTCGGCGTTAACCCCAAAGTGAATAACCTCATGAAATCCTACCGAGGGGCTGCTCATGATATCCTCTGGGTCATTGATTCCAACGTGTCGGTTGAGCGAGGAACGCTTGCGCGCTCCGTAGATATCCTCACACAATCATCCATGCAAAGTCCTTCCAACAAGCGCATAGCCCTCGTTCATCACGTCCCATTTGCGACCGAACACGAAGGATATCTTGGCGCACAGGTCGAGGCAACGTTTTTAAACACCAACCACGCAAAGATGTATCTTGCCATCAACACCGTGGCAATCGAGTCTTGCGTGGTTGGCAAATCCAACTTGTACCGTCGTTCCGACTTGGAGAGGGTAAACGGATCTCTGAAGCCTGGCAAGGAGACCGAACCGAGGGAGGGCGAGTACGGGCTTGCAGCCTTTGGGTCATTCTTGGCGGAGGACAATATGATCGGCAGTGCCCTTTGGCACGAGCTGGGCCTCCGACACGACCTTTCTTGTGACGTTGCGCATAACGCAATAGGCAAGATGACGCTGTCCGATTACGTCTGGCGCCGTGTTCGATGGATACGTGTTCGCAAACACATGGTTATCGCCGCCACCATTCTCGAACCATTTACGGAGAATGTCGTGGCAAGTTCTATAGCCGCCGCGAGTGCCAAGTATCTTTTTGGCGTGTCACCGTGGGTCTTTTTGCCCATCCACCATGCATTGTGGTTTTGGGTCGACTTGGACGTCTGTGAGTCACTTGCTAGGTCTCCGCTTCCTGCCCAGGAACGGTGGCGGTTTCTTGGGGCGTGGTGCATCCGGGAGATATTGACGCTTCCTATATGGTTCTTGGCCGTGTGCGGAAATGAGGTTACGTGGAGGGGTAAGCGATACCAAGTTTTACGGGCTGGGCAAGTACGAAGGACAGGGAGTGGTAGTGCCGGCAACCGGAGCTTCTGGGGATGGTGGTGGCATCGAGAAGGGAATTCGTTATCTCAGTATGAATCCCTTCCGGCTGATGAAGCGATGTGATGTAATAGGACGTGAATGAGATTTGCAGCAGCGATAAGCATTACGATCATTATAGGTGATACACATACGGGGGGTGATGATTAGAATGTACAGGAAAATGATCAAGGTTGGTGTATGCATACAAGATGAGTGGATGTTATGAACGAGACGATGTATGTGATGAGTCCACGGCGCCAGCGGGAGAATCAAGAAGAGCAACTCTCGCATCGTCCTGACTTTGCTTTGCCAAGAGACGGAAATTGTGAATCATGACCACTTCATCAAAGAAGGTATCAGACCACTGATCAGCTGCGCACACGTCAAGGGCTGATGTCCGGATTCTCATATCCCGACCATCGCATGTTATCTTGCACAAGGAGGATTCAAGATTAGAAGAGGCGGAAGGTTGCGGACTTTGCCGTGAGTCTCGGGCGTCCTTCTGGCGCTGATTGGAAAACCAATTCTTGACTTGATGGTATTCTCTTGAGAGAGTGTGAGAGGGCTGATAAGGAGGAGGGAGGGATGAGGACAAATACCTGTGAATGATGATGCCGAGTTGGGACACCCAGGCTTCGTCTGGATAGGGGGTGATCTCGTCATAAACCATCTGCATGACCATACGCTGGCGAACGGTTGCGGGGGTCTTCCCCGTGGAGGGGATTGAAAGGGCACGATTCTTGAGGTCACGGACTCTAGCGTCGCGTTCGGAATTAGGCTTTGGGGTAGCGAGTGGGCCAGAGTGCTTCTGGACTCTTTTCCTGAGGCTGTCTTCGGAGGCACCGCGAGTATGGGACTTGGATCGAGTTGAGAGAGAGACGGGAAGAGGTCTGAAGCGGAGAGAGGATTTGTCTGGAGGAGGACGGTTTCTGAGGGATCGTCTTGAGAGGAGGGATTCCTGGGATGAGCCGACGTTGTCGTCGACATCCATGGGGTCTTGAACGTCTACAGAAGCATCCCTGGATGAGGAAGATATGGGGCTATCGGCGGTGAGGGAGTCTTCCTGTGCATTGAAGGAAGAGAGGATATCTAGCGACGACAGAGTGGGAGAGAGCGAGGACACGGAGAGGGCTGGATGGATGAGCATGGACAAGATGAGTGTAAAACCCTATATATACCTGAATATTGTGTGTGGATCCACCGGTGGACAAAAGGACACCAATATCATACAATCCCCCCCCATTTAGGCATTTCACTCCATGGCCGACAACGATCGCGCAAGGCAGCGCATCATCGCGTCCGTATTCGACAAGCGCAACGCCGCCGCAGACGTACTCGAGTCCTACGTCGCCCATCTCAAAATTTGGGAGGACACCGGCGAGGGCCACGGCAAGAAACCCCGCTACGTCCTCCTCTCCCGTACGTCCACTTCCACACCACCGTCCCTGCTCACATCTCCTCCAGGCACAACAGACAATACCGGTTTCATACACAAGTCAAAGCTCAATACCAACGGTTCATTCTCCGTTGGAAAGACCTGGAAGCTCACCGAGCTCAGAGGCATCCAGGTCGCACACGTGGGTGACCTCTCTCCTCTCCTCTCCCTGCTCACCTTTCCACGCCCAGCCGATCTCGTTCAACATCACCCTTGCCAGGACGTACAAGTGGCAGACAGAAAATGCCGCCGACCAGGCCACGTTTGTCAGAGCTATCGTCGACCTCTTCCGTTCCCTTATCGGCACGCCCCTCCATCTCGTCGGCTTGGATGAAACATCCGGTAGGTTACGTGCAGTTGTTCACCGATGCGAGGAGCTAACAGTCAGCTGCCCCCACAGAAGATGCAGATTCAGTTCACCCGCCAGACGAGTCTCCCTTGCCTTCCACATCCACATTTGTCTTTTCAAACCGCGCACCTGCCTCTCTGGAAAACCCGCAGGCGCCTCAGGCTCCCTATTCTCATATCACCAAGACCACCTCACGTTCCGCATCGCCTGCAGAGTCCATGAGGAATCATTCCGCCAGGGAGTCCGTTGCATCCAGCGCGTCAGGTCTCCGTCCGCCTTCCCCCTCTATTCCAGTACATCAGTCGCCCGTACCCAGCTTACCCAGCTCGTTGAGACCGAGAGTGGAGCGTAGGCCATCGAACGCGACGCCGCCTCCGTCTGCCGCAGGTGCTGTCATGGCCCTCCCATCCAGTCTCGTGCCTGCCCGTGGTCATACCACATCACCACATCCGTCCCTTCCGAATCATCCACCTGCTAAAATTTCTCTCGAATTGACTACACCTTCGGGGTATCCCATAGAAACGCAACATTCTGTGCACTCGGAGCTGTCCGGAACTACGTATAAGCCTCCATCGCGTACCCTGACTCCAAAGCCACACGAGACCGTGCAGATGCGTCGAGAACACAATAACCGTGTCTCCTTTTTTGACCCTGCAAACCAAGTTGCGCTCGACAGGCTTGTAGCAGCTGACTGGGGTTATGAGGATGCCGAAGGTGCAGAGGAAACAGCTGACGCAACCATGGTTAGCGTCGAGGAAATGCTCGAGGGTTATGAATGGGCGGGTGACGACACGTTCGGCCGAAAGTCTGTCAAGGGGGCTGCAGATCTAGTCGAAGCCCGTTTGCTTGACGAGCTTATGGCATTAGAGAAGGTTGGTTGTCTGACTTTTGTTCGGTTCAACACCAGTAACCGCTCTGCTAGGCCAATATACACTCTTTCCTGGAATCTGATGACCGGGTAAATCTTGTCGTCAGATATCTGGACGAGGCTATTGGGGAGGTCGATGCCATGGACAACTTGATATCCTCATACAAAATTCATCTAAACGTCAGCAAATCGTATCGACGCACTCCATTGTTCTGACCGGTTTGATAGGCCGTACGGGACGATATCTCTTTTATCCAGTCACAACGACGCGGCTTACAAGTCCAAATGCAAAATCAAGGGCTGCTCCTGAGTGAGCTGGAAAACTTGCTTGTACGTAGCTAGTCCGGAGGACCATCCGCGCATACTTACACTCTGCACTAGAAAACGGTCCAAGTTGATCCGGACGTGCTGGTTACCCTTACCCAGGAGTCGCTCGAAAAACAAACCGGGATACAACGGCTTGAAGAAGCTGCTACGGAACTCTATAAAGCTCTCCAGGCTAGTCAGGACCGAGGTCAGAGTCAGTTGCCTCGCTGGTCAGCTGATCTGATTTTTGCTCAGAAATGGCTGCCACTATGGAAAGACTGGATGAATACAGGACATATAATGCGCAATTCTGCAAACGCTTATTTGATTACCTCTCCATCATGATAGTCGCCCAGGTTGGTTCGTCTATTGTATTGGCGTCGCAAAAAGCGCCTCATGCCTTGTTCAGTGCAAACTCGTTCTTGATGATAACGGCGGAATCACCCGACCAAAAGGACGTGGACGACCGATCATATTTAACCATCAAGGCATGGAAACCTACCTCGGCAGATATGCTGGTCTCCTTCTGTACCTGAAAGAGATGGACGAAGTAATGTACTCCAAGTTTTGTGCTGTACGTCACTTGGAAGTGCAAGCTTATGAAGCTCATGTGTCGTTAGGCGTACTTTTCAGCGGTCAGCGACCTGCACAATACCCAGATGAAAGGTTTGTTCTCAATATATGCTGGCATGTTGAAGAAGCCCCCCGAAGAGGACGCGGAACAAAGTAAGATTAGCTGTCGCTCGTTTCTTCACATCGCGTTGACCTGGCTTTCAGGTTTTGCTCTGAATAATACCAGCGCAAAAGGCGGTGCTATTCGACGTGCGGGTACCATTGTGCGAGGTCCCATTGAAACAAGGAACCGTGATCGAGAGCGAGGCGGGCAAGCCGGCGAAGAGTATGGCGCAGCTGACGTTTGTATTCTGGTTTTATGTGGGAAGGTATCTCTGCTTACTCGGATGCAGGCCCTTGGGTACATTCTGGAGCAAATCGCCCCCCAGATTTACCATGAAGGCGACTTTATCGCAGACTTTCTTCAGATCAACGACGCTGGTCTGACGTTTGCTGATTACGCCGGTTTGGATAGCTACTTCCGACGCCAAGCGGCTAGAAGTGTTGGTCTCAGTCAGACAACCATCAAGCTCGTGCGTGGCGCCATGGACCTGATATTCGGGTTCTTGCCGACTGAGTTGAAACAATGGATTGATATCGCTGTTGCGAAGGATGCGCTGTAAGTCACTGCCTCGTCAACGTAACATGGGCTCAAGTGGACAACTAGGCAATTGGTCGGCGTTATTGCTTGCCTAGAGCGTTTCCTTGCGGATGCTGATGAACGTGGCAACACATTTTTCATCCAAATCCTAGACAAACAGCACCTGCGGCTTAAGGCGGTGTTCGATCGTCATATTGTAAGCAAGGTTGCTTAGGAATTATGATGACCGCTTATCACGGGGAATAGAACCAGCAAATCAAGATGGTTGAGGAGACGAAACTGACGAGCAAGAAGCGGAAGGGCGTTGTTCATTTCATCAAGTATTTCCCAGTCTACGTGGGACGCGTGGAGCCACAGCTCGTCGGCGCGGACGGACTGGAGATCCGGGCTCATGTAGACTCGGCTTACGAGAAGATCGTGCACAGCATGTTTGAATGTCTGAAGCAGATGGCAACACTGGATGGTGAGGGGGAAGATAAAGGCCAACTCAACTACCACGTGTCGCTTGTTGGTGAGTGGCGTGCTTGGGGGAGTTTGCCGCCAATGACCCGACTGCCCAGAAAACATGCACTGCTTCGTTGCCGAGATCTCTCAATTGGACACGAATTCCGTTGTCGGATTTTTGAAACGAGCCGAGACCATCTACAACGAGAACTTGAGCGCCTATGTCAGGATTGTACTCAGGAGACCGTTTGCGAAACTGATTGTGGGTGGTGGATAGACGTGTGGGACATGGGCTAACGAATGACTGTACAGGAATTTTTCGAGGGCCTGGAGCGGCTGCTGAAGACCACTGCACCAAGCGAAGTCCAAAAGAATGTCAATTATAGCAAATCGTCACTAAAGAGGGTGCTGAAAGAGTTTGACGGCAAGGATGTCCGCAAGCACGTTGATGTGCTTTTCCGGCGGGTGGAGAAGCATTTTACGGAAGCAGAGGAGAAGACGACGAAAGAAGAAAGCAGTGGGATCGCGGCGGGAACGGTGATGGTTGGGGTGTGGAAGGCCTGCGAAGAAGAGCTGCAACGGATGACGGAGAGTTTCAGGACGAGGCTATCGCAGTGTTATGGCGACAGCGGTATATCCATGGAGTACACGTCGAGCGATGTTGAGAGCGGGTTTAAAAGGCACCGACATGGTACGTAGGATATAGGATGACGAATTGAATATTTTGGAGCGAAACTCGGATGTACACAAGAGATTGGTAATTATAGAAGATCATGACGAATCTCAGTTGACTGAATATGGGTCGCTGGTGACGTGTGCGTCGCCGGGCTTTTGTGCGTCTGCAGGGGTGGCGTTCAACAGACTCCAGACCAGGTCGAGAAAGGCCGTGATGCGCATGCGACAGAATGGGATGGCGTTGCTCTGCGCGGAGGCGAGGGCATCGTCAAAGCTGGCCTCGTTCGAAGAGAACCAGGGCTCGAGGAGGGTGTTGTAGACATGGAGAAAGCCCTGGAAGAGTCGTGAGGAGGGGAGCTGGGAGAGATAGGGGACTGACCTGTGTCTGGGGGAGGGAGATGTAGAGGAGGAAAAGAGTGCGCAGCTCCCAGTAAAAGGGCAACCTGGATGGGTGTGAGGACGGGTCGGGGGCAAGAAGATAGAGCAGACCAGGAGAGAAGGACGCCGAGGGTGTGTTCGAAGGCGACAAAGAGGCCTAGTACTGTCCAGTAAGTAGCGATTGTGGGCAGGGTGTGTTGTGCATGGGCGAGGGCTTTGTAGGTATTGTAAGCGGGGAGCGCATATACGAAGAAAGAGATGAACATGGATTACGTGCGTGAGATTGTCGATCGCTCCTGCCGCGGGCAACGTCGGATCCACTGTCAGCCCTGTCACGGAATGAAATGACACGCTGGCACTCTCCCTCTTTTTATTGACCCTCTTCCCCTCTCCCATTTCTCCCCACCATCTCAATCATGGACGACCATCTTCCTGAAAATCAAAAACAACCTCAAAAACCCGACATAAAACCCCCTGTAAAGACCCTCAACCGCGTACCCCGTGCGTCCTAGTCTCCTCCCCTCTCCCCCCGCTGACCGTCCTCCCCAAAGGCGCTTGCGTACTGTTCATCTCTCCCACACCCCACACACCTCACTCACTTCTCTTCACCACAGAATGCCTGTCGCAAACAAAAAATGCGCTGCGAGGGCGCAGACAATCCCCCCTGTCGCCGCTGTCGTCACGCCGGTTTGGAGTGTCTCTTTGAAAAGCCCTCCAGAGAGGCAACCCTCACTGGCGAGGCCGGCCTCGAGTATGTCCTTCCCCATTTCCCCCTGCTTCCACTCACCCCCTTCAAGGCGCATCCGCAGTCTCGAGTCCCATGTCGCCGATATCAGAGTCACTCAGACCGCCATCCAAAACACCCTTCTTGAAATCGTCGCCCACTTGCGAGGCGCCGCACCTTCAAACCATCGCTCTCCCTCCGCTTTCTCACAGGGTCCGTATGCCCAGTCCCCCTCCATGGGGTCTCCCTCCGTCGCTGGCCCCCCGAACGGCTCCCATATCAGCGATCCCGGCACCCATCGCGGCCCTCCAACCCCTACTGCCTACCATCCTACCATCCCCCCAATCCTGACTGGTCCCTCTCGTGATGTTCGTGCTTCTGGATCTCAGGCTCCCCTTGCCCCCCACCCCGCCGACTATCATTCCCCTCAACTCTCCTATGCCAGCACCACCGCCGGCCAGCAGTTTCCATTTAATCAGTCATCAACAGCCGTTCTCCCTCCCTTTTCCAGCATCGGCGGAATTGGCGCTCAAGGTCCTTCGACGCGTTTTATGGATAATTCTCAGCGCTCTCACGGAACCAGGAACTACCAGCCGCCGATGCCTCCGACTGCAAAGCGCACTTTGCCACCTTCGGACCTCACAAGCGATTCCTCCGAAGTTGACGACGACGACTCTGGTGAATTGCCCGCTTCAGGTCTGGTCGCTCCTTGGGAAGTCTTGCGAGGTTTAGCCGACGTTGCAATCGAAAGAGCTGCCAAGGTCAGTGTCAGTGCTTGCTCACCTGTTTTTAAAATCAAGCTGATACTTGGTCAAGGAGAGCGGAGAAGTGAGCAGCGAACCCCAGAGTAGAACTAGAACTCCTTCCCCAGAGCGTCAGAGCCGCCCCTCCAAAAGGAGAAAGATCCGCCACAAGATCCCCCGTGGCATGGTGTTCCCCGATGGTACGTGATTCAGGTTGACGGTGACACCCCTCAACACGAATTTGCGCAGTCGTAACCCAGAACCTTGTACCCGAGCATGAAGCCCGCGAGTTGTTCCGAATGTAGAAGCGCTCTTCCCTAATCCATGCCGCAAGCTAACGTCTCGGTAGATTTTATGCTGGTTGCTCAACATTTTTACCCGTGTTCGATTCACGAATTGATACGTTTGATGTGCTTCACCACCGCTCGCCATTCGCAGTCGACGCGATTTGTATGGTTGGCGCTCGCGTGCGTGACGGAGGAGGTCAGTTCTATCCTTGGTTCGTCGAGCCTTTTTCACGTCTTCGTAGGAACACCAAGCGAAACACATAACCGTTGTCTGGATGCAGTTCAGAACATATCCCGCGCTACTCTTTTCTCCCCTGTGACCCGGGTGGAAGCAGTTCAGGCCATGAGTCAGTGTTTCATTTCATCCAGCGTCCGTCCGGTGGTAATAACGCCCATGTAGTTCTTGTTTCAGGTTGGTCTGATAACGGTTGGCTAAGTGGGGGTCACGCTGTACGGATGGCAATGGAACTTTGTGAGTTGATTCTCTCGTTCTCTCGACCCTGATCTCACGGGTATGACAGCATTGCATAAAGCATGGCCAAAGCTGCTTCGACGGATGCAGAACAAGAATAAGGGCTGGGACGGCTCCGAAGACCGTGAATTAGTCATCGCCTCCCGTACATGGTTTTGCCTATATCTTTTTGAGCACCAGTAAGCAGTCGCCATACGCACCGACTGCATTCCTCACAGATTATGTTTCAGATTGTCCTACGGAACTGGTCGCCCAGCAATCCTAAAGGACGATGAGAGCATCTGGCAGTGTCGCCTGCTTTTACAACACCCCCTTGCGATCGAGGATGATATGCGTCTTGTATCCACCGTGGAGCTCATGGCAATCAGAGAAAGTGTCCACAACAAACTTTCACCCTTTGATCGCTCGGTAGATGAAATGACGTTCAGCGTCCTTCAACAAGCCGACACAGAATTCCAAAACTGGTTCAAGAAGTGGGATCAAGCCTTCTCTCAGAAGTACGAAGATGCAGGTAAGTTGACGTTTTCGGAACTATACAAGTACTAAATTGCGGCCATAGCCTTCTACCGTCAAAGCCTGCAACTTCAACAACTACATGCAGAGTTGTTTCACAATGCAACAGCTTTGCGAGGTATCAATGGCCCGGAGGATGTACAGAAGATGCCGAGGGTGCAGAGAGACCTTGCAATTCGTTCCATTCGAATCGCGCGCCAGGGCATGGATATCACTGTCAATTCTCCTTCGTACAGCGAGGGCATGAAATACGGTGAGTCGGCATATCATCCCAATCTTTGCAAGAGGTATGACCTTTTGATAGCTGTCCACTACACGCATGCTACCGCCACATTTGCTGCCTCTTTCCTCTTGCGACTCTCCCGCCTTTTGTAAGCACCACCGGTCTATATCGTTATTAACCGTGGTTAATTTCCCCCTTCAGCCCAAATGAGTGCGACGTTCAGGACGCCCGCTCACAAGTTGAACGATTATCAGCTTTGATGTCCCAAAGTAAGCCGTCGGTTTCATCCCGTGGAGTTTCTTAATGTTGTCGATTAGTACCTGGGAAGCGCTATGCTCTGACACTTCAGCTAATGTTAAAGAGAGGCCAGAAACGAAAAGCCGCATCCGCCTCTCTTTCTCCGAAGATACCTCGTGAAGCTCAACGCCCGGCTCCCATGACGATAGAACAGCAGCAACAGCCGGGTGTAATGCCCCATGAATCGTTCTCACCTACATACGATCCGTCGTTCACAAACTCGGAAGCACTGCAACAAATGCAAATAGGAATGATGCCTCATCAAGCCACTGATGTGGATACTATCTGGAGGGGATTCGAAATGACTTCCAGCGAACAGCTCCCTGTCTGGATATCCGACCAAAGCTTAGGTGGTAACACATTCTCGCAGCAAGGCATGAATGCCTTCCTTCTCCCCACAGATTATCTCCCTGCGCCACAAATATGGTAGCGTTTCCGCGTTTCCGCGTTTCCGTTGGCGTCAAAGTCGACATCTATTATTGTTGTCTTGTTTGGCTGTGTACGCCCTAATGTCTTGTAAATCATATTCCGAGTGCCTCTATATGATATCGTTCTCTACCCAGCTATATCATTCATCTTGACGATTCGGAGCAGCACTGGCGCATGACTAAAGTTGGGTTTGGTTTGTCCACTCTGGATAACTAATGGTTTTCCAAGTAGGTCTTTCGTGGACTGGTCTGATTAGAATCTGGGCTCGACCCAGATTGCATATATAATAACTGGCCCGGTTTGCCGTCCTTGTACGCCTCTTGAGTCACTTACTGTTGCATCGTCATGTCGAACAGTCCAACGAAACAGTCCCGGCTCTCCGAGACATCCGGAAGGATGAACTTTCCTTGGATGCCATCGGACCGCGGAAAATCTGCAGACATTCTACCCATCCATTCGAGGTCCGGAACACGAGATCCGACCCTGGGTAACCTCAATGAAGTGGAAGGGCATCCCAAGAGGCGGCCTCTGCTCCCTTTCTTGACAGGTCGTTCGAGAGATGTTCCCGTGCTGGACAACGAATTGTTTAGCGACGCGAAGACGGCTCAGTCGCAACCGAACTGGCCGAGTTATTTCGACGTGCCGGAGGACCATGCCCCTCGAGATCACGCCAAAATTCAAGCTTCGATTCTTCAGAATATACCGTATCTCGCTGAGCCTGAGGGACGTACGTTTTATCGAGGTGGCAAACGACGACTCAGCGTCATGAAGCGAGATCAAGCGGAGGCAAAGATCATCAAGCATGTACAAAGTACGCGGTCTTCTGATTTTGGTTAGTCGTCGATGACACGGTGTTAGATATCGATAAACGACGCCAATTCATTCTCGCATTGGCCAAGTGCTTGCTGACGTTCGGTTCACCTTCCCATCGCATCGATACGCAGCTGGTGACGGCGTCCACCATACTGGATGCCAAGGCCGCCTTTGTGCATATTCCAGATGTTATCATCGTGACATTCGGAGACGAAGACGTGCCCGCCGTTGAAACTCACTTTGTCAAGGCCAAGGGTCGAATCGCGTTAACCCCCCTGCACAAAGTGCACCTTATCTATCGCAAGGTTCTACATGATAAGATGACGGTTGAAGACGGGACGCAGGAATTCAAAGACATCCTCAGTGCTCGCCCTATCTACTCACTCTGGTGGCGGTGTTTCTTTGCATTCGTCACTGCTTCCATGATCTCCGCGATGGTCTTTGGGGGATCCATTGTCGATATGTGGATATCTGGCCTATGCGCTTGCGTGTTTCAGTACTTGGGCCTCAATGCCGCATCAAAGAGTGCCACATATGCAAACGTTTACGAGTGAGTCAAACAACCCCACGACATCCCTTTCTAAACAGCCGTTTACAGGATCACCATTGCAATCATGGTTTCCTTTGTCTCACGAGCATTGAGCACGATCCCTGGAGATCTGTTTTGCTACAACGCTATTTCCGCCGCAGGGGTTGTTCTCATCCTGCCAGGTTTCACCATCCGTGAGTCGCGTTTCAGATGTGCCGGCTAATTTGTCACTAACCGGGCCCCGCAGTTATCAGCGCTCTGGAGTTGACGTCGCGCAACATGCTCTGCGGATCTGTGCGGATGGTTTACGCGATCATTTATACGCTCTTTTTGGTAGGGGCTGTCAATGTGACATGGGCTCGTCCTGACCAGTACACATCGGCCTTGGTAGGGATTCGGTCTCACCATCGGGTCCGACGTGTATCTCGTGATCAATCCCCATGCGCGACGCGCCCTCGAGCGGAACCAAGCCCCATCTTATCGAATGATCCACGGAACGTTTCAGGCTGAAAACGGGACATTTCCCATTGGCGAGGCGGTGTTTGGGTTCGCCAAGGCTGCCTCCCTTGATAGGAATTATTTACTCAGAGGTACTGTAACGCCACGCTGTCTCGCGCGGCGTCCTATTCATCGATAGCCTCAAGGATGTAGCAGGCAGCCAGATTGGCCATGGTGGCGACAACCGCTTCCCTGGTGGCTGTTGCCTGTCCTCGTCCCGACTTATGCCGTCGCCTCCTCCCTGTCCAACATGCAAGTGTTTTGGAGCTGGCAAATGTTGGTCATGGTCGTCTTTGCGTGCATGGCGTTCACCGCGAACAAGTTGGGGAATATATTTTTCCCCGATACTGGCGACCTCGTCTCTGCCTTGGGGGCATTGATCATCGGGTTGCTTGGCAATTTCTATTCGCGGATGATTCGCGGGACAGCGTTCACCTCGATGGTGACAGGCGTTCTGTTCCTTGTACCCGTATGTGAACGGATCGCTGTTATGTGTCTGCCGTTCTCAAACGTCTTTCCTACAGGCTGGTATCGCGGAGGGAGGCGGGCTCATCGACACGGACCAAAACTCGGATCAGTATTCGTCAGGCTTTTCTCTCGCCGTGCGCATGATACGGGTTGCCATCGGAATAACACTCGGTCTTTTCGTCAGCCAGATATTTGTCTATGCCTTGGGGCGACGAAAGAACACGACCCATTTTGCATTCTAGAGCTCGCGAGTTGTGACACGGTTATTAGGTATATTCATATGTAGCTCAACAGGTTCTCCAAAGTCGTCTATGATTACAGCGAGGATGTTCTACGAATAAGGATTGCAGTAGTGTGTCAGAAGGTTCAAGGCAGAGTAAAACAAAGGCATGCGGTAAATCAACATAACTTATCATCATCCAAACAGCTGGTTCAACTCCTCCATCCGCCGTTGAAGTAAGTCAGCTTTGCTGAAGTGGTGGCCCAGAGTCATGTTGGCCAACTCAGTCTTTTTCCGCTGAACTTCTAGCAGGCGATCCTCTATGGAGTTTTCAATGATGAGTTTGACGGTTGTGACGGGCCGCGTCTGTCCCAAACGGTGCTATCAGGTCAATTGTTAGTTGGAAATAGTGACTGTGCATCAAGTGCTGGCATACGATACGATCAACGGCCTGATTCTCCACTGCCGGGTTCCTGTGGCGCGCTCAAGGTTACTTGAGGATGATCGCTTAATAATAAAAAACGTACCAATAGGGATCCATCAGGTAAACACGTTGTGCAGCAGTGAGGTTCAACCCGACTCCACCAGCCTTCAGGCTGACAAGGAGGACTTCGCAAGCAGGATCGTATTTGAGGGCATCCATGGCTCTTGTCCGGTCCTCACGTTTCATAGTACCATCCAAGCGGTCGTAGCGGATTCCAGCGGCATCCAAAGCGTCTTCGATCCTGAAAAAAAAATCATGAAAGATATGAATAATGAAAACAAACACAGGCATACTTATCGAGCATGGTCGTCCATTGCGAACTAAGGGTCACATGTTCAGCAGTTTCTCCCCTACAGAATTACCACTTACAATACCACAGTCTTGATGATACCATCGTCAACCCGCTGCCCCTGATCGTCTACCATCTCTACCTCGACCGAGTCGGGGTCGTAGTTGGCAGAATGTGGGTTTGCCTTGGAAAATTGGATAAGATCATTAAGCAAGACCTTGACCTTGGTTGATGGTGTAAAGTTCTCCGTGCCGACTCCTTTTGGCTTCTTTTCCCGCTTGCCAGGTTTCTTCTTCGATGACAGATCCTGGGGTTGACAGTCAGCCCGCACTTGCATGGCATCTTGAGGGGAAAGCCCAGTCTGACAAGCAGAACATGATCGTCGAATATCCGGGGACACCTCTGGCCATCCAGGGCACACACACAACCGATAACATGGGAGGCAGAAGAGGTGCTGACAGCGAGTTAGAACGAGAACTGATGTCGATGGACTGTTGGTCCTTGTCGGGGCGCGAGATGCTGCCCCCTTTGTCCTCCGCCCGCGCTTGGGTGCTGATGGCCCGTCGTCTACACATACCCCACCCTCATTGAATTGCTGGGTCTCTGGGGAAGCGCATAGCTCTTCGCCACATTCCACGCATTGGGTTGTTGCCGCCTCCCTCAGTAGTGTAACGATTGCGGCAGCACGGGATGGATCGAGGCCCTCTCTTTCAATCGCGGCCGCAATGTCCTCATAACTGCCGGTCTCCGTTGGCTGAGCCCCTCCGGGTTCCTTGCCCGCGACAAGCTCAAAATGATCACAAATTTGCCTTAGACGCAAGATTTTCTGCAAGATCCCCACGTAATTCTTCATAACCTCGTTCTTGTTCGACAACTCGTTGAACTCAGCTTTAGATTCCGTGAAGAACCGGTCGTAAATCGTTTGCTCGTGCGGGTCGAATTTGAGGTAGCGTAGTTCGTCTCGACGAGGTGGAAGATTAAGAATTCTTTTTCCGTCAGAGGCCTTCGATTCCTTCGTGCGTCGGAGAGTGATACACTTCATGATGGTTTGCAGTCGGGCAACACCGAGTGACTGCCCGTACTTGACAGGTGTTCCGATGAATTCCGTCCAGATGTTCTTGTCATCGAAGGGTTCTAGACGTAAAAACTTGATCAGTGCAAAGATGTCGTCAAGCTTGTTCTGGACTGGAGTTCCCGTCAGACAGAGACGACGGTCAGCAACCAAGTCGCATGAGGCACGACTTCCTACTGTTCCAGTCTCCTTGATAGAACTGTACCATAGTGAGCATGTGCTCGCTGCACCACGGTTGAGAACACATACTGCGCTTCATCAAGTACGACTCTAAACCAGTGGATGGTTTGCAGAGCGCTAGTGGCTTCCACAGTAACATTAGGGAGTGATTTTTTCCGTTTCATTCCCGCTCGTTTCGGTTTGGGTAGCCGTACCACCTGGTTTCCATGTTCGTCAATCTCGACACCTGGAAGGCCTCCATCACTATCGCCTTCTTCCTCTTCATCGGCTTCAAGGGAGGTGATGCTCCGAGTTTGCCTTGAATACTCGGAAGCCAGCGTTGCATAGGTCGTGATAACAGCATCGAAATCTGCTAGGAAAGCTGAATCTGGCCGACGCGCATTGCCGTGGTATACATATACTCGCAACGGCCGGCCACCGGTTGGACGGCCAGGGGGTTTCACGTCAGGGCTGGACTGTTTCTGGTCGAGCGTCGTCTGAGAGGATGGCATAGCAGTACCTAATGCATTTGTAGCCGCCGCGCAGCTCATCCCACCACCCCCTACTACTGAAACTTCACCTCGCCAATGCTCGCGGAATTGGTCCTCCCAATTCGACACGGTTGAGAGAGGACAAATAATGAGGGTTGCTCGACTTTTGACCTTAACCCGACATGCGCGCGCATATTGGGCTTCTGCCTTGTCCTGGGCCTTCGCTGCCTTGCCCTTACCCTTACCCGAGTCGGATGAGCTGGGCATCCCCCAAACACTCCCAGCGAAATGTGCAGCAGATAGAGGATCCTCGAGGATATTTCTATCTGGAGGAGCAGGAAGCGGAGGCAAGGGGGAAGCGACGAAAGCATGAGCAGCGTCCAGGGTAGCAGCAATGAGGGACACGCAAGTAATCGTCTTGCCAAGACCCATCTGCGAAGTGCATTTGTCATTACGTAATCATATCCGAACGGTATAGACGCACATCATCGGCAAGAATGGCACCTTTCGCTTCCTTTGGTTCATAGAAGAGCTCCTTCTGAGTCACGATATGGAACCACGAATGCTGTCCAGACTGTGTGTTCACCCTAGCTTGCCACAGAGAGGAGTAACGGCCATCACTACAACGTTTCTCGCGTTCTCGCTCGAGAAGGAAAGTCAACGCTTTCTTCTGATGGGGATAAAGAGCCGTCCCGATTTCATAAGCTTTCATAAAACGTGACAAGTCAGTGGATGAAGCGGTGACGAATAAGAATATTACCAGGTCCAGTCTCAGGGAGCTCATCTCCGCTTCTAAGGTTCTTGAAGAGTTCCTCTACCTGACTGCGCTGAATTTCGAACGTCTTTCCAGACACTGAAGGCGCTGTCCAACGAGAATTGCTCCCTCCTGGGCCGGAGTAACCAGGGCGCGCGGGAACGAACGATTGACGATGTCCTCCAGGAGGGGGATTGTGCGGATTGCAATAATGATAATTGGCGAGCCGCTGCACGTCGTACGGAGACGGGTGATCGAGCATGAGTCCACACTGATGGAGATAATTTCCGACGACATGTATGTTGCCCTTTGGGGTGTAAACAAGCATCTGTAATGGAAGGATGGGAAGCTGCGGCAGAATAAGAGGGGCGGTTCTAGTGGAGCTAGGTCAAAGGGTGAGGTATGCTCACATTTGGCGCGCCACGACGCACTTTGGCGTCTAATCGGATGAGACCTTTGCCTAACATCGGGCCAAGGTGGGATGCCACTTTCTGCTCGACAACCCCAAAGGCTTCACCTTGATTTATTTCGCCAGAATGGGATTTCATGTGCGGGGTTTTGATATGTATGGTTTCTGTTGAACCTGGCTGTTTCTGAGGGTTGTGTTCGTATTGAAGGCGGACGCTCGCCCATTCGGTTTCTGGCTTGGCCGGATCATAGTGCTGGAGGTAGGTCACAGGATAGAGGACGAGGGCAGTGACGGTAAGTTGTCCAATGCAAACGGGAGTCCTGGGGGAGAGATCGTCGGGGAGTGTGGCAGGTAGGGGAAGAGGAGAGGAGGGAGGGGAAGGGGAATGGGTGAGATCAATAACGTTATTCGGGGGGTGGGTAGATGGGGGTCGTGTGGAGAACGGATGAATATGGGATGAACCATTTTGAGGGGGGGGAAGGTGTTGATGCGGGCGGGGCAGCGACGGGACAGGAAAGACGGGGCGATAGGCCGGGGAGTGCAGCATCGGCGGTTTCGGCGCGTGTGGCGGAGTGAGATGCGGGTAAGAAGAGAAAGGGTACGCCTGCGGGGATCTCGGTTCCACGCGCGCGCGTGTCGACGGGAGGGGAACATCGTCGTCTTCGGTCAGGTCGATTCGCGCAGGCTCGGAGAGGGCAAGGTTTGACATGGACATGGACGGTACAGGGTGGGCATCTTGCATGACGAACCCGCGAAGAACGTTAATGAGATTGTAGTTCAAGAGGTTAGTACAGCAACTGTGCAAAGGACGGTCCGTCTCGGACGTCAATGGACAACTCGTTTGCTCTGATCTTCGGCATTCACTCGGCACCACCATCCTGCATGAGTAAGCAATTGTTCCCACGCTCGCTACTACGCAATAGTGACGTTTCCTATTTAGGACTGTCCCTTTTCTCTACGCTAGTATATATTAGATATCATCCCCCTGGATTTAACGACATCGTCAGCCACAAACCAGCCACACCATAGAACAAGTAGACATACGGGGTGCCCATCCCATCCCATAGTATGCCATTCTCGCTGCCTCCTCTTTTGCAAGTTGCTTACTCGGCCCGCTGCCCTTGCCTTTATCTATCCCATTCACTTGGATGATGACTCAGTCCAGCCATCATTTCAGCGCGAGAAACGTCAGTACTCACCAACACAAGTCACGTTCCACTTTCCAGCGTGCGGAGGTCCAGAAAATGTCGCGGGGTACGCGACACTCAGACCCCGTTGCGTGGCTGTTTGGTTGAATAGCGGCAAAAACGCTGAATGTGGCTGCGCAGGCGCCAATGGGTTTCCAAAGCTTGGCATTCCCTTCGGCGGAGGTGGTGGTATTGGAGGCGGTATGCTTTGTGGAGGTGGAGGTGGAGGTAGAGAACTAGTCGCATATGGGTTATAGTGTGTAGGCTTATACCCAGCTGACAGACTGGGCAGTGCGTGTTGGAGCGGGTGTGTCGAGATTCCTTGCATCGAATCTTCGACCTTGGGTCGCTTCCCACTTTGTTCTTCAAAGTCTGCGGGCCCAAGGTCGATCATGCCTTCATCCCTAAACATGTTTCCTGACAATCGCAGTAGGGCCCCGACCCATTGGTCGACGACCGACATGCCACGCTCGCAAAAGACTGCGCCAAGATAAGCAAGGAACAGTAAGCGACCTTGCTATACTCTAGCTTTAGAACGATAGATCTCAACGGATTAGGCGGACGCACCACCTACCTCGGCCTCCCCTACTGAAGATTGAAAGGATGGGTCATAGCGTAGTTCCTCACGAAGGCCATAAAAGTTGGCCCATGTGTCGATGATGTTCACCGATAATAGCCTTCGTCTCCATTTCTTCCTGAAACATCGTCTCGTGTCACTGCGAGGTCATAGAAGCTACGCTCACCTCGATCTCCCCTCTCATTAACATTGGCTTTCTGCCAAACAATAACTGCGTTGTCGCCAGCTCCAATATGTGAGAACCGACGGCCGATAAACGTTCATTGTCGCGATATTTAGCATGGCACGCAAGTCGGAGGGATCTATGAGTAAACACTTCCAGCAGAATCTCTCCAGAAAGCTTGGGTAACTCTGGCAGGTCTTCTGGGGGTGCATCGCACGTCACAGACCGCTGCCGTTTGCGGGATGGCGGATTTGACCCAGATTCCGAGACCGTTTCCATTTCCATGGGTGGTGGATCTGCGATGTTGAATGTTCGGAGACGGGGAGTAAGGACCATCAGCTTGGCAAGCGATACCAAAGTTCCGATTCGGAGATGGTTTATTTTTGCTGGCGACTCTTTCCCAATAACTTTGTACTTTAAGCAGAGAGCTGTCCCGTGGGATGGTGTGAGAGAATCGTGAATCCGACCAACTCGTAGAAAGGAGCCATCCCTTTACGTACATGGTCGGAGTTGACTAACTTGGTCCAAAAAACGTTAATGGGTATTATATGCACGACAGAATACGGCTTGGAAATACCCCAAGCGCAATACGGTACTCTAGCAATTAAGATACCCAGATTACTGCATTGTCTAATATTCTTTTTCCTGCGTCTCGGGAAGAGGCGAGAGAAATATCAAGCAGGCATATGCATGCTGTCGTGACCAGATTGCTGTGCTGCTTCGTTCTCTCTCTTCCGCTGCTTCAGAAGACGTCGAAGTTTCTTGACCACCCGCTTTTGCGATGGGTCTTCCGATAATCGCACAATATGCTTCGAGATACTGGGAACTATTGTCAGAAAAGAGAGTAATTCGTACAAGCGTGGCTGACCTGCTTGTGTCCTGGCTGATAGCCGGACAATCCTCAAGAGGGTGTCGGGATCCAAGGCACACAGGGCAGCCAGAGGATACACTCTGCTTCTGCTTCTGCTTCTTCGCCAAATTCTCAGGCACTTCACCAGGGGGGGACATGCGTTTGGAGGGAAGCACAACCGGTAACGAGTGGTCCGACGGGAGGGTAAAGTTTGGGAATACAATGGTCTCCCGGTCAGTCCCAACGACGGACGCGGGAGGAATTCTGGCTAGCGTATGTATTGGCATTTGCGATGAAACCAGATTGTGGTGGTCTTTGCGTGTCTCTCCGCGTTTATTTGACTCGTTGGTTTTCACAGACTTTGAGGAGGGTCTTGGGTTGTAAACTAGCTTGAGGGGTTGACCGACTAATAAATGTCCTTGACCGCGAGCATACAACGTCTGCTCTATGACTTCGATGGCAAGTTTCTGGGCATTTTTAGTGTGATATTTACAATTCACAAGACATTGGATGATACGCACTCTGCGCTCCCATGGCTCATCACCCGCATGATTCATCAAGATCTCCCGGTATTCCATAAGATTCGAGGAGCTTCCCGTCATCATACATGCACCAGGTCCGTGGTTGCGTCCACAGAGACCACAATTTTGATCGTCGTAGCTTGGAACCGTTGACCCAGAGGCTGTATTCGGAAACGGCGCAGACAGATTGTACCGTTCCTTCTTGAGCAATGCTGGGGTCGTTGGAAATTCAGGCTCAACGTCCATCGACTCCGTCGTGGCATCGCTATCGTCAACTGCACCTCGATGAGCCGAAGCGTCGTATGCATCAGAATCCGATGATGTCCCGGATTTCAAATTTCGGCCCTTCTTTTTACCCTTGCTTTTACTCTTGGCGGGGGTGTCATCTGGACCGTCTAGGAATTCGAGCTGTTGCTGTAAGTTACAAGATTAGCCATGGAACGCAGTACGAATCGTTAAACAAACCCGAGGAAAAGCGGCAGCAGCCTTTCGACGAACTCCGCGACCTGTCATTTCTTTTTCTTCGATGGCACCCTTCTTAGCGGCTATACGTTCTAGTGCCTGGGCCCATGAGTTTCCTTGGTCGAGATCGGGTACAGCGTCCCCGAGATCTTCAAGAACGTCTTTCTCCGCCGCCCATACCTTGGCAAAGTTGAACTGTAGGCCTGGCTCGGTGTTAACGTTTTGTTCGCCCCCTTCGACTTCCGTTTTTTCGATGAGCTTGTCAAGGTCATGGTCAGCATCTGTGAGACGGGTTAGCTTGGATCTACAAGGAGGACTGGAATACGACGCACAAACAATGTCTTTCGAATTCTGGTCAGCCTCTTCAAAGAGCGCCTTGGCACCGAAGGTCAGCATTGATGTCAGATCATCGCCGCCATTTTCGTCGTCGTCCATCCTCTGTACGATAAGATGATCGAGGACTAGTTTCTTCTTGCCCGCCAGCATAATTCGTTCTGTGGGAACTCAGACAGTGATGATTTTTGAAATCGTAACGCTTGCCTTCGGCAGAGTCTTTCACCATGAGTTTGAATACGAGGCATGTCTTCTGTTGTCCATAACGGTGCGCACGAGCAATTGCCTAAACACATTTAGAACGTGATGGAAATAGGGCAAAATGTCATCGTACTTGGAGGTCCTATATAGTCATGAGCTAGGCGGCCAAAAACAATAGTGTTCACTGACCTGGTGTGGATTAAAATCCGGATCAAAAATGATCACAGTATCTGCGGTGTAGAGGTTGATACCGACACCACCAGCACGAGTAGTAAGCAGGTATATAAAGTATTCCGAATCTGGCCGATTAAAGTCGTCCATGCCTTTCTGTCGGGTCACTTGTTTTGTTTCGCCGTCCTGGAAGAGAAAGTGTAAGTGAGGTTCGAGCCAAGGATTGGAAGGTCGCACCAATCTGAGGAATTTGTAATTCTCGCCCCTCAAGAAGTCTTCGACGATGTCGAGAGCAATAACAAACTGGAAATACGATTAAAAGACAATCAGAGCACGCAAAGAAACGAGACATACCTGACTGAATAGCAGTACACGATGTCCTCTTTCCTTGAGCTTCGGTAACAATGATTTCAGTAACCGAAGCTTTGCGCTGGCGTCGATTAGTTTCTCGTGAGCCTCGTGCAGCCCGAGGTCTCGAGGCTCAATATCATCCGAGATCAAGTACGGGTGTTGGAGGCACCTAACACCATTCGTGAGAATGACCAATGGCAACCTACACGAGTACATACTTCCGTAACTGCATTAGCATGTTGTTCGTATTCGTTTTCGAGAAACTTGTTCCACCAGTTCCAATGGTCGACACCTGCGTCAGGTGCTTGAGGATGTCTAAGTTCTGGCCTAAGCAAGGTTAATTATCTAGCCAATAATCACTGCGTCATAGCCTCACTAAGAATCGATCGATAGATCTCTTTCTGCAACGGAGTCATTGAAAGAGGGACGATGACCTCGTTCTAACCAAATTTATGTTTAATGAACTATTTCACGCAGATTGCAAATACCTTGGGTGGGAGTTGAAGCACTTCAGTCTTAAGACGGCGAAGGAAATATGGCTTCAATCTCGTGTGCAATTGACGCACTAGGTCTTCACTGAGCTCTTCATATTCCTTCTCAAGCGCTTCAAGATCGTGCCACTTGTCGGGGTCAATGAAATTCATCAAGTTGAATAGTTCACGGATATTGTTGTTCAGTGGCGTCTAGGGAAAAAAATGTTGGATGAATAATTGAGATGGGGACGAAGTTGGACTAACCCCTGTCATAATGACCCGGTGCATCGGTTTGAGCTCATTTAACCTTTTGAAAAGCAGATTGCTATCGCTTTTCACTTTGCACGGGAGTGAAACGAAGGTTGCAAACTAGTGGGAAATACTCACAGCGTTGACCCTCATCGACAACCAAGATCTCCCAGCGACCTACACTCTTGAAGACTGCCCCGAAATCTTTGGGATTCGTGACGGTCTCATATGTAGTGATAAGAACATGGTATTTCGGTTCGTGCTTTCGGTGGAATAACTCATATCGCATGACCACATCCCTTGATTTGGCTTCTCCGAAAAAGGGCACCACCCTAAGCCTGGGGGCCCAACGCGAAAACTCCCGAACCCAGTTAGTGATCGTAGAATTTGGGACAACGACAAGAGCGGGAGCTGCCTTGAACTTTTCGATTAACGTCCCAAGAGACGTGACAATTTGAACAGTTTTTCCCTACAGAAAGAATATCAGAACAGGCAGGCAAGAAAGTAATGAATAACGAACTAGACCCATTTCATCGGCTAATATGGAAGGTTGGCGATTCCACCAGTTATCACAAATCCAGTTGTAGCCATCGACCTATGAACTTATGAGCAGAGCATTTGATTGGGGTAAGACCGCATACTTGGAATCTCATGAGCTTGAAATGTTCGCTCTGTCCAAGATTAGGCTGCTCATCGTTGTCTCGTTTGAGAGCGAAATCACTGTAACCATTTTCTTTACGAGCTTCCAATGCGTGAATATCTTTTCGTGTTTTCTTCACATGGACTCCCTGGGAAACAATGAAGCTCGCGAAAGCGCGCTCATAGGCACCGTACCCGGGCTCTCCGCGGCGTGGTGGAGAATCCCAAGTTGCTGCAAAAAAAAGAGAATCGAGGGAGATCGTTGAATACGAAGTTGTGATACCGACCTTCTTCGTACCCCAGATCCTCCCATTTAACGAATACCCATACAACTTGGTCGATATGCTCAACCGATAATTCTTCACCCGTCCTCGATAGCCAGTCATCCAATTCCTCCATAAATGACTCGTCGGGCTGTTCACCCTCACTATAAGCCCGTTCTAGCTGATGTTCAGAGTCTAGAAGTGCATGATCGCCACGACCTCGTATGGTGCTCTTTTTATGTTTCCCGCTCGTGCTTGGCTGAGGAATCCAGAACCGGACATCGAGGACCCGCTCGATAGTTTTCCAAGCCGGAGGAATTTGTCGTTCAGCATCGGGCAAAGGACCAAGTGGGTTATGCTTCGGCTCTGTCAAATCGCCAGCTTCGGGAGTAGCGCCTATATCAGGTTCGAAGATGATTGGCGGCTTGTCGAGATCGCTGGGCTTGTCAACATCCATAGCAGTCTCGTCGGATACCGGTTCATCGAGAAGCGAGACTTTGGACCCTTTAGCAAGGAAATGTTTCAGTTTCGATAGGTTGGTCGAAACCAACCACATGTGAGGCACCCATTGCGTCCGTCGATAACTACGGTCCGCCCATTTTATCAAGTATTCCCGAGGTAGAGGAGATTTGGGGTCGGGGGGATTAGTGCAAGGCGATTCGACAACTTCTGGAGGGTAAGGTCTCCAGGCCAGAATTTTATCCAGTGGATAAACGTACGAAGCGCAATCGGAACAGCGCCAATCTGTTTCTTCTTGGTAATAAGTTGCAAGATCTACATCTTCCCAAGGCCCGCCCTCTGGAGCAGGCAAATGTCGATAATGAGCAAGTCGTCTGCAAGATAGGCATCTGAAAAGGAGTTCCCGGGAGGGTTGCAATGAAGCGTCGGGCGAGAGATCGTTGCCCATGTCAACAATAGAAGTATCGCCTTGTGCAGGTTCATGCGAGGATCTGGGAGGAGCGCGCCTGTTCGCAAGGGTCGGATCGGGTTCTAAGGCCACTTCCAAGCACCCCATGCAAGCACCACCCTTCATACACATACCACAAATGAACTCGGTTGTGTGGTTGATGTCGAGCTCCTTGCGGTTCGGTAAATCGCCAGGTGAGGGTTCCTTTGCTTCTCCTCCTTGTGCACTCCACCGCTCTTTATCACGGGCACCAGCAGCCCGAGTAATTTCATCCCTTTGAGTTTGTGCCAGGCATCTCCAATGTGCAACCACGGGACATTTGAGGCTGTGAAATGGTATTAGCAGGACGAAGAAGTATATCCTTGGATATCCAACCATCGAACCCAGCCTCCTAAACTCTGTATATGGTTTTCGTCGTCCTCAGATTCGTGCTCATCGCCTTTAGTCTTGCGTCTGCTTTTCTTCACTTTCGTCAGCAGCTTATGGGCGGAAAGCCTATGACATTTCTCGCAAATGTCTCTATGGGCACGAAGGGGTAACGTTTCATCGTCCTCGTAGAAATCAAAAGCAAGATCGTCAATGTCACGGAAGTGTCCATATGCAGGACGTGCCATAGCAAACCCCTTCTTTCTGGACTTTTTGGCCGATTCTTGTGTCCGGGATTTATGCCGATGGCTATCAAGGTAGTCATCATCCTCATCATCCAACCCCCCATCGTCGGCTGAATCATCGGCAACGGTTGAACGAACGCGCCTCCTTGAGCGTGTTGACCTTCTAGGAACGATTTCTATGTCAGAATCTATCTGACCGTAGCCACCTAGATCATCTTCAGAGCCAGAAACTGATCGTCCCCGCCGACCATGTCTTGTGCGAAGTTTCGTGGGACTAAAAGGAAGCTGGCTTTGTTTGAGCTTCCTGTTGTTTTTAGCGAGGCGGGCAGATTGGCGGGTCAAGACTGGGCTAGAATAACCTTCATCGTCGTCCGCTTCGGTGAGTGAAGAATCGGTAAGAGAAGACAGGTATCCGACACTCTCGGGGGATGATAAGAAGGCTGCGGAGTGCGTCACCGGGTCGATAGGATATATTCGTGAGTATTCATGAACATCATCGGAGGCAGGGTCGAATTGGTCAAGTAGACCCTGTACCTTTCGGTGCTCTGGAGAAGTCTATAAGAAGTACGACAAAGGACACCATTCAACCACGCACGGTATTCATTGACAAGGTCACTGTACTGAGGGAGAAATGTATGCGAAGAGATCTGAGGAAAGTTAGATATCAAGTATGGGAGAGAACAAGAGCGAGCTGTGACTGACTCTGCGCGCGAGTCCATCTTTGAAGCGAACAAAGTAATGCGAGGGCTTGCCTCCGCCGCCCAACGGGAACTGGCCCACGACTGCGTCAAGGTCATCGCGGACAAATTCTGGGTCTCCCCCGAGATCAAATGGAGTTGGCTGGTAGAGTGCTTTGACAGATGGAGAGAGTTTTGGTAGAGCTACAAAAAAATGCACGTTTCGACGCGTCGAAGTGGACCGCTGAGGACTAGGGGAAGGAGTGTCGGGAGGTTCGGAAGTGAGAGGAGAGAGTTGCGAAGTATTGAAAAGCAGCGCTGGATCACCAAGTGGACCAGCCATTACGATAAGCTGACTCGAAAGTTGTAGCTCACTTGCAACGAGCGCGTCCGAGTCGCGTTCAATGTTCATGAGGCCACCACGATTCGCTTTGTCAGCACCAAGTGAATCTCCGCTACTAGCACCACATCCTAGTATCTATGTAATACCGTCTTCCCATTATCCTAAGCGTGACTTGGGTACCACATTGTGCAAAGCAGAATCATAACAGGTCCAGATACCGGATGTTGATCATCTCATCGTGAGCCATCGACAGCGCTGCGAATATCGCCTTGGGCGATCACATCAACATTGAGCGGCAAGCGAGGATAGATAGATAATGGAGGCATATGTGCAACGTCGGATATGACGCGAGGACTCCCTTCACTGCGAATAAAAAAGATACGAAGTTGTGGTATGAACCGTCCTGGCGTGTTTTGGGCGATGCTACGTGGTTGCTACATGTGCTTAGCTAGTGCGACTTGAAGTGCAACGACGGCTTTGAACATGTCTCAGTCGACTCCTCGTCGCACCCCTTCGATATCTAGTCCCCTCCCCAGCTCGCTCAATTACCCGACTTCTCTCCCGACAACCCGACCTCTCCAGATCGCGAGACCGCCCTCCCGTCCATCCACCCCAAGCAACGCTACCTTTTCTTTACCCAAGGCCCCTCCCATTTCGTCACCGAACCGTCCAAACCGCCCGCAAAGATCAGACCTCAGACCTCGTCAACCTTCTGATTACTCGATTTCCGAACGCACTTCAACATCCTCCCGCGTAGTCAGCGACGCGAACACGAGGGAACGTCGGGACAGCACGAGCACGACCCTTTCAGATGCTTCTATTCAACATCGGCCCATAGGTAGCATTTCTCTTCCCACCAAGCCCCGATTGGACCCTCTCCGTCCTGCGCCCAACGAATTATCAGGATCACCCATCCCATCCACTACAACTTCTCCCGCTCTCTCCGTAGCCATGGCTGCTTTCAGAGATGCCGGGGAAGTTAATTCCCGCCGCCGTAGGCTCACCAATGGCAGTGATGAGGGTGAACGACGTTTGGAGGTCGAACGGGAAAAGGCGCGGCAAGACCGAATAAAAGAGCGCATGCCTTACAGGAAACCCTCCACAAAGACGAAAACCGGAGAAATCGACGGTCAGTTCGAAGCAATGATAGTTACGCGCAACCACGACTTACTGATTGCCCTAGCTATCCTGGATCAAATCAGAGACGAATGGGAGTTTGTCATAGACCCTGACGTGCGCATATTTCCTCGTGGATCCTGTTGATAGCTAATGGTATCTCTTAGTTCAACAATGTAGACCTAGCTCTCTCCTTACTTGACGAGACTTCCATCGGAAAAAGCATGGTTTCGTTCAGGAAAACGAAGGAAATGCTCTCACAAGCTCTCAAGGGCTCAGTTGATCGTCAGTCGTATTCTCTTTCGTCTGCTTTCTTCCAACTCAGAGTGCCAGCAGAACATTACAAGACTTTTGCTGATGCACTACCTCATCATGCCGCGCTACTGAACCACCTGGGCCAGGCTCAAACACAGATACAGGAAACGCGTGGGTCTCTCCAGGAAACCAAAGAGTCCTTGGGTAGCAAACGTGCGGATCTAGTTCAAATGTGGACCAGAGGACAGACATTGGAAGAAATGATGCGACTGTTGGACCAGATGTATGTCAGTCTTCCGCCTGTATCCCGATGCTAACTATATCCTAGCGAACATTTGAAATCTGTTCCCGATGCCCTCGAGGCTCTAATCTCGGAGAAGCGCCTCATACAAGCTTCAGTCTTACTAATACGGAGTCTTAAGCTGATTAACAAACCCGACATGCAAGAAATTGGTGCTGTTACAGACTTACGGGCGTATCTTGTCGGACAAGAGACTGTGGGTCATACAGGTTTTTGCTTGTGTGCCGGGAGGCTTATCAACCACAGGCGCTACGAGATATCTTAGTCGACGAGCTTCATAATCATCTTTACCTCAAGTCGTTCTGGTGTGAAACACGGTGGGCATCGTATACACCTGGTCAATCAATGCGTGCGTGGCCTCTGATAACGTAGTCTACTATCCCTCAATCAACACTTACAGTGCCGAAAGTGGAGTTTGAGGACCAATTGACACAAACGAGTACTGTGAATGGTTCCGTCTGGCTTCCCTTAGCACCCCTCCCTCAGCACACTCGAGGCACTCGTCTCTCACGTTACCTCAGTGGTCTGGCGACTCGACCGAATGACGCTCCATACGATCTCGATGATGCTAACTTCCGTACTAGTGTTAGTATGCAAGAGCTATCAGTCTCAACATCAATATCGGGGTCATCTTCGTCCAATCTTGGTGCATTGGCTATGCCTAGCCCACTATATCCTAACCACTCCAATGCCAATCCTGAAGCGGACTCGTTCACTTATATAGAGACACTCCTAGAATCTCTAGCCATTCTAGGCAAACTGGGAAACGCTCTCGATTCAGTTATGCAGCGACTACAAAGCGAGATTTTCTCGTTAATCGAGTCGACTGTCGACGAAGTTGAAGAGCGCGCGGAAGAGTCTAAGAGAAGCTCCGCCCTTCTCACGGCTGCCATCCTTGCATCCAAAGCTGACGGAGGTTACATCTTTGTTCCCGACGAACTCGCTCCAATGAACTCTGTTCATACGGTTTTTTCCCAAAAGGGCGTATCAACAACGGCGTCTGCCCTCCGTCTCGCTGCGCTGGAGTCGACCTCGAAGCATCACGATCAGGAGATACTAAAAGACTTCTTTTGGACGATCTACTCCAAATTGGATGCCGTAACACAGGGCCTCCGCGTAGTCTTTGAAGTAGCCAACCGTATCGGATCAGTGAGTGCAAATGATCTTTATCTTGGTCGTGAACTGATGCCAGTAACCATTAGAGACGAGATTTCAAAGACTCTTCTGGTGCCAAGCCTGGGAGCCTTTTCCCTATAGCCGATGTGTGGTTGCCAATACAGTTTGAGGTACCTTGGCCTTTTGGCGTCACTGATGTCAGCGCTGACAAGACAGATGTTTAGGTCCGAACTCTTCTCAGTGATTATCTGACCGACGAGGAACGAAGTGCCGTCGCCGGCCGAAATCCAATCACTTCAATCAATGAAGTACTTCGCGAGGGGCGATTTACACGAGACAAGCTCAAGGTACTCGTATAGCACCATAACTATTTCTCCCACTCATGCATACCATTTTCCAGGGTATCTTCCGATTTGCAGACACTGATACCAGATCGACAGGGAAAGCCCTTCGGAGGCACGAGGGTGAGCTTATGCAAGTCCTCCGAGATACCATGCCAGGACTCGTACAGAGTTCTTCGGAGTATGCGGTGCAAAGTGCCCTTTCCTCGCTTGGTTCCGACGAACGTGTTCTTGGTGCCGGGCAACATCATCGTTTGCTCATCAAGCCGGATGCGTTTCATGTTAGCGTTTTATTCCAGCCGACCCTGTCCTTTTTGAGTCGAGTCGCGAACGTATTACCCGACGGCGTTGAGAGTGTACAATCCGCAAGTGAAGTGTTGGATGATTTCGTCCTTAAAGTATACTTGCCACAATTAGAGGAGAAGATATCATTATTGTTCCACCATGCTGTGTCTGGTAAGTGTGTTCGATATTGCAACAACTGATCCGTCAATTAATCATACACAGTTTCTGACGCCTTTCAGCCGGACGTATTGTCAACATGCTTTAGTCCTCGACCTATTCTCAAGGTGGGTTTTCTGATATGAAAAACACGATTTTTATTGGACTCTCCGTAGGTGGCCACGCAGCTGTTAGCCCTGATTAATTCCCTTTGTGCAATGCTTCGCACGACGCCATTCCATCGGGAAAAGTATTCGAGGCTCATCGTCGGCGTTATCATCCAATTTTATCAGCGATGCAGTCATCGTTTCCAGACTCTCGTGTCGATTGGTGCAACTGAAGGTCATTCATCCCCGTCCCTTGCTGCTCAGTGGGCACAAAAATCGGAATTAAGTCCTTGTTTATCTGAGCTCTTCGTAGCAGAGGTCAGTTTGCCTCTGCCCGCGTGATGGTGTAGACTGATTTGACCTTCGCAACTAGGATAGCGTGATTAAGCAGCAACTGTGCAGACAAGAAACTCACCTAGAAGTTGGTTACCTCGTCGAATTTCCCGTGGATAAAGGTGATCTTAACCCCTCTGCCCGCAACATTGCTGCGCTTTGCAGCCTCTATCGGAGTATCGTATGACCCCTGCTTACCTATCATGTTCGCATTTTTATGACATTTTTCCAGGCCTGGTTCACGCAGGAACTAGATACTTTGAAATCTTCTCCTGAAGGTGCACTTTCACCTACGTCAACCCTCTCGCATCTGGATCCCGCACTCCCGCCATCTTCTTCGAACGACGCCCCCAGGGATAACCAGCTCAGCTTCCCTCTGTCGCAAGAGACAGCATTGTAAGTGGTTTGCCTGTGAGATTGTATCTTTCTAATTGCATGAAATGCAGGCGCTTTAGTGCGTTGCTCAAAACGTATGCACAGTTGGCCGAAATCATCCTACACACGATAAGGATCGAAGTTCGCTGCCGGACCATCTACTATCTCGATGCAGCCTTTCGACATGTAGGTCGATATGCAATGCATGCAATGAAGCAGTGTTGAGATGTCCTATTCAGGGCAATTATCAAGTCGACCACGAAGCCGGAGAGCCGGATCCGTACATTGTCGATCTGAATTTGGAGCTTAGCAGTTTTGACGAATTCACGTCCACGACGCTGCTCAAAAACGAACAAAGGTTTATTGATCTTTTGGGTTTCAACAAGTACTGACTGTTCTGCGCAGTTTCGTATTCTTTGGTTTGCAAGACTTGGTTGCAGAACTACTGGTCAGCAACGCTCGCCAGATACGTATGGTGAATGACTTTGGCATCAAGAAAGTCAATCGGAACATCCGAGCACTCCAACAAAGTCTTCGTACCATCGGTGATGGCGAACAGTCGGCGCATTTCGAAAGGGTCAGACAATACTACGCACTCTTTTCGCTGGGGCCTCAGGTATATGTCGCTTCACTGCAATCCTGACTCTGACTGAACGGGACCTGTAGGCTTTGCTAGATAGCGTCCGCAAAAACAAGATATTTTCCTTCGACGAGTACAAGGTTATCCTAAACCTTCAGTGTGGCGTAGATCAGAGCCTTGGCGACTCTGCCGCGTCCAAAGCTGCGGACCGTAACTACGGGATGTACAGCATTGAGCTGCATGGGTTAGAACTAGAGAGTTCGGAATCGAACCCCTGAGGTTTCGGGCTGATGATATTCACAATTCTGGTGGAGAAAACAAAAGTCCCTTGAGCGAGTCCATCTGTGGTTATCTGCGACGGTTCCCAGACTGGATTGTGGTGTTGGTGACACTTATCCATGGAGCGTCGTCTGCATCCACAGAACGAAGTCGCGATGGATGTGGTCTACCAGCAGTTATCGCGTTGTCTGCCAACTGAACATCATAGGTGGTGTGTTTGACATTCTGTTGTGACGAGTATCGAGGTATCAGAAGCGGAATCCTACCCAGAAGCGCTTGATATCTCCGTCGAAGCCATCGAAGTGGTAAAGTTCCGTCGAACGGACTCGTGCCCGTTGCATCGTGGATTCGTCGTGGCGTCCTTTTCTTGCCAGGAGGGTCGGGTGACGCTGAAGGCGACCCAGCCAATACTAGCAACTCCTGTAAGATGACTGTGTCGTGGAAACCGAAATTGAGTGAAGGGCCCGAGGGGATGCACGTGCTGGTAGGACTTGTAGGATGCTGCGTCGAGACATGTAGAGGAGGGTACACTTTCTTCCACTCGGTTTTGAAGAAGCGCCACTGAATGTTGTGTTCGCGGCGACTGCTCAATGGTCCCAACAGCACTGCATCTTCGGAGTCCGATTTTGCACGTCCTGGTAAACCGGGAGGGGAGGCAAGATGATGCTTTTGCAGTGGCTTTGTCGTGCGTGAAATTCCCGAGGTAAGGAGAGCGACGAGTTCTGGAGAGTAAGCAGGTGAACGGGACGTCTCTTTCTGCGAGTGTGGTGGGAGTGACGAAACATTCGGATCGGAAAGTAGAGGCTAGCGGACGTGGTGAGCTAGAGAAATGAATATGAAGTTCAGCGTCTATACCTCCATCAATTCCCAACGTAGTTTTCCTATCCTTCCATAGGCAATGTCGAGCACGCGATCGAAAGCGGCGGAATCGCCGCCATTAGCTGCCTGCAGACGTCGCAAGTCCTACAGCCGCATGTAAATTAGGGAGATAAGGACGACGACAGTGCTCACATTTGATACCCTCTTGATTTTTTTCCTGCCAAGTTCGACCGACTTTGTTTGCAACACTGACCGAAAGTCATCACCACCCTTTAATCTGAAGAAATGGCTACCGAATGTTGGAAACTGGTAGATAAGTGCTGCTAGATTACCCACCGAAGATAGATATGAGGAAGTGCTCTGACTTGACGCAGATAGGATCTGTACAGGGATATGATCATCATGTACTAGTAAGTAGTACAGCCACGATGTAGTACTTGGGCTTGTGATTGTATGTATGGAGAGCGAGTCGTCCAGTACGATGCCCACCGCGTTTCCGCTAGAGTCGTTCCCGGCGAGTGTTGGTTTTGGTCTCGGTCACCATTCAAGAACGCTCACGCTCCCTCGCCAACTTCACTACCCTACCACACCCCCCCTCCGCTACCCTTCCTCAGCACACTCCCGCTCGCAGTCCTCGTCCTCGTACTCGCCCTATTCCCGCCCGCCCTCCCCGGTACTCAACGCTCTCCATGAAGCCCTCACCGAAAACATCTTGCCAGCACCACCTCCCCCCGCCAAGCTCGCTTCCTCTTCCTCGGCTTCCTCTCCCCTCCTAAGATCTCCACCTCGGATGTCTGCGCTCCGATATACGTCACCCTCTGCGACTCCTCCAACCACCTTTGACTCCCCTGTCACCCTCACGCTTTCCCCTCGCGTCCCAGTCGCCACCACCACGTCGTCTGCGCGCTCGTCTCTCGACGCTCTCCGCTCGATACACACATCTACAATCCCACAAGTCCCGCCCTCCCCATCACTTCTTAACTGGTGGTTCCAGTCAGACTCGGACACAAGGGAGGATGTTCTGAGTGTGTTGAGTGAGCCTGATTTGCTCGATGGTGACCTTGGAAAGAAGTGTATGTCGTCTTCCTCCCACTTGTCGTTCCCTGATTTTCAGATCCCATTCCCCTAGTTCGCGCCCCAAAAGCCCCCCTCGTGTTTTGTCACGGTCTCTTGGGTTTTGATTCCGTTACAATTGGACCGGCCATAGCACCCTTGCAAGTTTTTCACTGGCGAGGAATCAAGGAGGTGCTTGAGGCAAATGGCTGCGAGGTACTCATCACCCGTGTCCCCGCAACTTCTTCGCCGGTCGATCGCGCCAAGGTCCTCGAGAAGAAGATATCAGAAACATACCCTGGTCGAGCCGTGCATCTAATAGGTCATAGCATGGTGCGTTCGTTGGTCGTTGAATGTTTTCTTCCCTTATGCGTGGATTAGGGTGGTATCGACTGTCGTTATCTCATTACCCACCTCACCCAGCGCAAGTTTCGTGTCCTCAGTTTGACTACAATTGCTACGCCCCATCGCGGCTCTTCTTTCGCTTCCCACTTCCTTTCCCTTGCTTCTGCGCACCTTCCGTCGGTTCTTGCTCTGCTTGAACTTCTTCCGAACGGCGGCGGCGATGGAAAGGCTTTTGAGTGTCTCACCAAGGAATCAATGGGCGAATTCAATGACGGCACACCGGACGTCGAAGGCGTGCGATATTTTAGTTGGGGGGCAGAATATGAACCTGGATTAATTGATACTTGGAAGTGAGTATAACTCGTCACCCCAAGGGAAAGAGATCTGACAAAGTTTGTTTTTCCCATAGGTATCCCCATTCTATCATAGCAGCCCAAGAGGGACCAAACGATGGCTTGGTATCCGTACAGTCAGCGCAATGGGGAACATATCTTGGTACCCTACACAATGTGAATCACCTCGATCTAGTTGGGTGGACAGGTGGTTTGGCAGGTAACATCACAAGTATTGCAGGTATGCATTTCCTCGCGTCCTCATTTCTCGATTAGTCCACTGATGTTCCCTCGGTAACCAGGTTTCAGAGACATACCTACTTTCATCGTCAAGAAAGAAGTGGGCTTCAGCGCGGGAAAGTTTTACGGGCGTATCGCAGATTCATTGGCACGAGTAGAAGAGGAGGAAGGATACGTGGTTGAGGGGAAGTGTGTTGGCAGGGAAGGCGAGGAAGAGACGGAGAGAGCTGAAGCTAACAAGGCGGGTAACGCAGATAACGTAAAGCCCATAGCTTCGGGGAAGGTAGAGGAAGTCCTTCAGCCAACCACTTCCGTTTCACCTTCTCTATCCGGTCTCTCTTATCCCTGTCCTGAAGAGCAAGCAGAGACGCGCTTGGGGTTGCAAGAGCAAGGACGCTGTGCCACTCGGGACGCAACCGAAAGTGAACTTGAAGGCTCTCAGACACACAGCGAAGCTAGGCTAGCGGATTTGCAAGACCACGAGCACGCAAACCCACCGACGAGTGCTACTGTCGAATCTCGCACTCAGTCTCAAGCAAGATCACAAGGGACCCCCTTGTCATTGCCACGCCTGTGACATACGATGACTTCCGAGTCCTATCCAGATTTTATGACGGTCAATGAATCACTTCAGTCGACGCACTCTATCGCTACTTACCCACTACTATCATTCTCTTATACCCTAGAAAAGAATGTCTGATGGTGTTCATCAGAATTTAATCTCTGGCGGAATTGGTTCAAGTTATCTGTACTTGACAATGCTTGTTATGATATGGTCATTGCTCGCCGACTTGTAAGTGAGGAAATTGGAAGATCTGATGCCCGCGGCTAGGGCCAGTGCCAGGTCACAGGACTGTATTCTCAGGACCGATTCCAGCGTCGGTCATAAATGGGCCTGAGAGAAACTGATATGTCTTATCACCATCAGGCATAGATCGAAAACCTATTGTGCGCCAGCAATCACTCAGGCTTGTCGTACAAAAATCGTCCCGATGGCAGGCACACTCGAGATAGTCTCCACAAACAAGCATTACGAAGGTTCACTGACAAAGTACAAGTACAAGGTGAGCTGCTAGAGCATATCTAGATCGCCCTTACACATTCTGCACCGTGCACAGTCTGCTGTTCTTGGTGACCTCGATGCCCAGTTCAACCTCTTCCTCCCCGTCCATGCAGATCGTGGGAAGGTCCCCGTTTTGATTTACTTGGCTGGCCTAACTTGCAGCGAGGACAATGGGTGAGCCTTACTCTCGATCTACGGCAGCCGACGAGCGTGTCCTCGTGCTTGTGGCTAATGATCGCTATAGCGCGCACAAGGGTGGATTCACGCGCGATGCAGCAACAGAAGGTATCGCCATCCTCTTTCCAGACACATCTCCTCGGGGAGCCGGAGTAGAGGGCGAAAAAGGCGACTGGGATTTTGGCGTTGGCAAGTCCACCTTCGAATATCGCTCGCGGGATCTGATCAGACACCTCCCAATCAGGCGCCGGATTCTACATTAATGCCACCAGATCCAAGTGGGCAAAGAATTACAACATGTTGGACTACGTTACGAAGGAGCTGCCAGAGGTCATCGAGGCTGCGGGGATTCCCATCGTACGTCGTCCATCTTGTCTCCGATCGATGTGACAGACGTTCACACGGGATGCTGGCAGGATTTCACTCGCCAGTCTATATTTGGACACTCTATGGGTGGTCACGGTGCGCTGACGATTTATCTCAACTCCTTGATCGCAGGCACGAAGCAGTATCGTTCGTGCTCCGCGTTCTCCCCTATTTGTGAACCGACTGCTGTGCCTTGGGGTCAGAAGGCGTTCGACGGGTATCTCGCGGGTGGGATAGAAGAAGGAAAGGGGTATGATGCATGCGACCTTGTGAAAAAGGTCAAGGGAGCAATTAATATCCTCATTGATTATGTGCGCATTAAACTATATCCTCATTGGGAAGGCGATTGTATGTTGATGGTGCTTTCAGGGGACTGCGGATACGTTCCTCTACCAACTCCATCCTGATATATTCCTCAAGGCTGCACGCGATTCGGGGCACGATGATGTTCAGGTTCGGGTGAGGTGTCAAGAAGGGTATGATCACAGTTACTATTTCGTGCGTACTTGTTGCCTACTCGCGGATTACTGTATTGACAGCGTAATAAGATTTCGTCGTTTGCATCAGACCATATTCATTGTAAGTGCCCCATCCATCTCTGTGGGAGATGTGAGCTTGATTGGCCATTGTCTAGTCCATGCCAACTTCTTGAAGGCTTAATTACCGACCAAGAGACGTGGTTGGCCTTGCAGATTGTTGTACGATATACAGCTTGATGCGCGCGTGGTTGGAGAGGCAGAGACGATCTATATTATGAGGAGTGTTCGATAACGAGCCAGGAGGCTGCTACATGCAGTGCAAGTAAGGCGAAGGCGTGCTGCGAAGCAAACCACAGTTATCGGAGATGAAATGCGCCACAACCCCCGACATTTTAGAAATATAACCCGAAGTTGAACGAGAATCCAGAGCAGAAGAAAAGCCTCGATGGACGAGTTGTCGATATCATGAACCGACGGTGCGAATTCGTTCACGGTATACCCGTTCAAGATCGGCCAGGTCCGAGGTTATCCAGAAGCTCTTGAGGGCTGCGTATACCGTGGCTCGTTTTTTCGGATCAGGTATGAGGAGGTGGGTGACAAGATTCCTTGCTATACGACGGTATGGGCGAGGTCAGTACCAGAGAGAAAGCATGTATCAATGATGCACGATGTGATTGCAGGTTAAAAAACTGCATTTCATCACGCAGAGACAGGATAAAGACACGTGCGGTACACGTACCATTTCTGAGAGAACCCCAAACAGATTCACAAAAATAGATCGTTCCGTCAAGGATACGCTGTTTCGTTAGTTCATCTTGAACGGAAGAGGGCTGCGATAATCCTATGAAGTCACCACTTTCTTTGATTTTGCCACCCCCGTCTGGGACGGCGTCGTCGTCACACATGTCCCTCGGGTCGCCATAATCAAATGGATGACTACCCCTATAACTCACGCGTCAGTATGGATGAAGCCACCCAATGAAATTCTGTGAGAAATGGCGCACGTCAGCATTGCAAAGATGACGATTCCCGCACTCCAGCAGTCAGCCGGCATTCCCACATAACCCAGGTTCTTGTTTTCCAATGCACGTATGCCTTCTGGAGGGAGATATGAGATGGTACCGCAAACGTGGAGCGTTTCTTCGTAGGCCCTTGGACGAGCAAGACCAAAGTCCGCGATCTGGATGCGAGGATAGGGGCCAGGGGAATGTAATAAAATGTTCTCCGGCTGGGTCGTGAGATAGGCAACAGGACGAACGAGAAAGAAAGACGGAAAGTGGAAACCACAAAGGGCAATTGGGCAAGAGGAACGAAGCGGCAAGATCAGTGTGCATGATAAAAATTAGATGAAAAGTATTGACCTTCAAATCTGTGATCAGTGTGTCAGTGAGTTAGAGTCTGGATAACGTAATAGAAACGCAGTAGATGGCAACATAAGAAAAAGACTAGATGGTGCAGCAAGCTTACCGCGATGTGAAATCATCTTGTCATGCAAGTACTGGAGTCCCTTGAGCATTTGAAATGTTATATATTTCGCTTCGCCTTCGCATAACCTGCGCCGTGGATGACTTGTGATGTACGTGAAGAGATCGCCACCTGTTGATAGCTGGAGCATAATGTAAAGGAACTGTGAGTCATAGTCGAAAGCATAAACTCTGTTGATGTTTGGCTGAAATTGACTTTGACAGTGATGTTGGAAGGAGGAAAAGGTAATCGTACGTGGTGGAGAGATGTCAAAAGAGTGGCTTCCTTCATCTCCTTTTTCAGATCGTTACCACCCTTTCGGCGGATGATCTTGCATGCTACCTGGCGATGCGCAGATGTGTCGAGAGCGAGATGGACGGAAGCGTAGCTGCCAGCTCCGAGACAGTGTGATGTGATACGATACCGACCCAAATCCTGAACAGGTTATCACCAAGGTTCGAAGCACTCTGTCATGGCATACCTTAAATGCGTTGTTTTGAGAGAGGATAGAAGACGGTCGTGCGGCAGGAAGATGTCTCGAGGTTACGATGCATTGAAATTCTGTACGAGAAGTGTTGGGTTAAGCAGCAGCGGCATCAAGAACTGATGTCTTGCCTTGAGAGGTTGGGATCTTGAGGGTATCTCCATGCATAAGGATAGATGATGTCTTGCGTACCTTGTGCCCATTTATGATGACACCGTTTGTAGACAAGTCCTGGAGGGTATATAAGTAGAACACGGAGAGGGGAAGGAAACAAGGCTACCTGGCAGGATATGATGATTCCTCCCGCGCCTGAGCGAACACTGAAGGGAAGATGTGAGTGGTGTGGAGACACGATATGAGATCAGGACTTGCGCATATATCTTGCAATGGAGACCAGAAACGACAATATCGGGAATGACATAGGAGCTGTATGCGAGGGTTGGCATAGAGACGAAGCAAGATAGTGGGTGCCAACCAGAGTTTCGGATTTCTGCCGATGGTTATCGGGTTTCCGATGCTCAATATGAGTGCTTTGCAACCGATAGTGAGCCTAGTGATGGAAGATAAAGAGATGAGAGGGACCTTCTGTGCGGCCGTCTTGGGTGGTGGTCAGGAGGTTGGCGCATATATCCTGGGTAGACTTTGCAGACGGTGCCAAGGAAGGGGCGGAAGGAACTGGCTGTGTGAGGGTGTCGAGGGTTTGACGCGTCTTCATCTTGGACGCGACTAATTGACAAGGTCGCGGTAAGTCGCGTCACAAGGGGAAGTCACGTGGATTGAGGTCCGTTGCGAGGGAGACAAAAAGCGCGGTAGAGCATCATGTACATGATGGGCACGCAGACCGGGCGCACTGGCAGCGAGACCGGGCAGTGTTGAACGCATGGATGTTAATATGAATGTAAATATTAATTGTAGAATGGGAATTTGCATCGGACTCGACGACAGCCAGCGTTCACACAATTGCCGCCGTGTCTGATCTCTTCCGTCTTTACAACGCACTCCGTCACCGAGTGCTCACCTTCGCATTTCTTTCTTTTCTTTACCCATTTCTTTCAAAACGCTGGCTCGCCCTTTCTTTACTCAAACCCGACGCATCTTTTTTCTACTCTAGACCCGCTCAAATTTCTTCGTTAACCAAATCTCGCCAGCCATACCGTCCATCCTCGGAAACAGAGCAAGGAGAATGTCCTTCTTCTCTAGGAAGAAGCACCCGAGTGCATCACAACTTGCTGCATCGAGTGTCACCATCGCACAGACTCCCTCACAGGCTCTCGCTCAGCTAGCTGCCAAGGACCCTCCACAGCAGTCAAACGATCCGTGGGTCTTCCTCTTCTCATTCACTCCACTGGAACTCACCCAATTCTCGCATTCATGCCTCAAGTCCAACCGTCCAAAATGGCCACCCTCAATCTCAACAGCCCCGCCAACCGCAAACCCGTGGTCTCGTCGCCAATGCTCTTCCCCATCCCTCGCAGGCTTCTCCCCCGCAGTCCCAGCAGGGTCAACCACAACAACCTCAACAGCAGCCCCAACAGCAACCTCAACAGCGTCCTGCATATCCTTGGTCCGCCCGCCGTCTCCTCCTCCCCCCTCCCCTTGTCGTGTCAAAGCCCGGCGTAGCTCCCCCCACTTCACCATCACCTCCCCCGTTTCCTCGTTACGGGCATGCACTCCCTGCAATAGCTACTGCAAACGGAGAGCTTTACCTCTTTGGTGGTTTGGTTCGCGAGGCGGCTCGTAATGATCTGTACCTCTTCTCGACCAGAGATCTGAGTGCAACCCTCGTACAGACCGCAGGGGAGATACCCTCTCCTAGGGTCGGACATGCTAGTGCGATTGTCAGCAGCGTGCTAATCGTCTGGGGCGGTGACACTAAGACTGATCCAACGTCTGACCCATCCGAAAAGCAAGACGATGGCCTCTACCTCCTCAATCTTGGTTAGTGATATCACGTTCCGCTCAGTTTTGTTAAATTCTCCATTCCATTTCTTCGGCAGTGTCGAAAGAATGGACCAAAGTATCCATGTATGGATCCTCCCCTCCAGGACGGTATGGTCACGCCGTGACTATGGTTGGAACTAAGTTCTTTGTCTTTGGCGGCCAAGTGGATGGTGAATTTCTCAACGACCTATGGTCATTTGATCTAAACACGTGTAAGTCATCCGTTCTTCTTTTTGTTCCAGTTGACTTAATCGCACATTCTCATCGTCGTTATACTTGCGTTTAATACCAACTTCTGCCGATAGTGAGGACTCAAACACAATGGGAGCTTTGTCAACCTACGACCGCTGATCGACCAGCTCAACGGACCGGTCATATATGCGTGACACATGGGGATCGCATCATTGTGTACGTTTCTTCTCACTACTTCACTGTCATTATTGACTCTGTAATGTTAGCTTTGGGGGCACCGACGGTCAATACCATTATAACGACACGTGGGCGTACGATGTCAACACACAAAAATGGACAGAACTTCAGTGCATCGGCTTTATCCCTTCACCACGAGAGGGACAC
>JBBPMD010000099.1:0-52531 GCA_038090095.1 Zangia roseola
GCGCTTCGATACCCAACCTGAGCTTTGGTTGTGACATCATTTTCTTCGGGATTAGCTGCGTTTCTTTGGTGGCCATTTGGATCTCGTTCTCCCAGTGCCCCTCGTCCTTTGTGATTGTCGACTGCATGAAGCGGCTCCGCACTGCATTAATACGAACTGCCAATGTACCTTGCACAGGTTCCGGATGGAACCTACACAAAAGGTCACTCCAATCCCGCTCTCGCTGGGCGCGTGCTTCCTCTGCTTTTTTGTGGAGCGCCGACTGCACTTCAATACTCTGCGGTTCTTCCACTTTCCGATTTCGCCTGATTTTCTGTCGTACCCTCTCGAGATCACGTGCAAGTTTTTCTCCGGAAGTAGCGAAATACTTTGAGACGACGAGACGAGGAGAGCTGATAATGTAGCAAATATGGTCCAATTGTGAATCCGCATCTTCTGCATTCAGAGGTGTCCTGCCGGTGTTCATGTCGATCTTCGTGGACAGGTATTGCTTTTGGTGCCACGTCAAGACATATTCCGTGTCCCAAGATGACCTTCTGCGCAGACATCGACCAAGGTTGGGGGACATTTTTTCAGGTATCGGTGGGCTGGTGGGGGGACATGTGGCAGCGTGGGCGTAGGCTTGGTCTCTGCTGGCCTTGTGGAGTTCCTCCCAATACGCATGGCCTTCTGTCGGTGTGTGGATGGGATGATCTTTCCAATATGATGGTGAGGACCCGGAAAGTGCCCAAAGGTAGACTGGTCCCGAAACATGAAACCGCCAATATTGAGGTGCCAGTATGGGGGTGCTAGCACTCCAACCTTCCAAAGAAGCGATCCGGAGTGCCATGGCATCACCGCTCAGGCTAGTGCACCTGAATGGCGCATCCGGAACTTCAGTACGCTCCAGTGGGGTCACCAATCCAACTGAGCGTAACAACTCCAATAGTTCCAGTAACCGAGACCTACCCCTAGATCTCCCAATACCCAGAGACATACGCAGGTTGTGGGACAAATCTCTCACCAAGATTTGCCTTCCCTGGGACGAAAAAAGCGCGTCCAACTCCTCATCATGAGCCACCACGGCGACGAGCGAACAATATAGAGCCAATGTTACATCCTGATGGAAGTAGGACATATCAACAATTCTGTGTTCTTGCGAGATGACGAGTGGGGATGGTGAAGGTTGTTGAAAGAGCTCGAGGGTGTGAAGATGCAACTGTCGCATTCGTGATGCTTTTCCAACCAAGAAGCCGTACAATTGTGCCACCGTTGTTCGTTCAGTTAGAAGAACATCGCGGATCGTTTTACTGTCATAAGAAAAAAGCTGGTCCAGACGTTCGCTCTGTTTCTCTTCCTGGTCTTCCATCTGCAACAAGCTCAGTGGAAGAGTCGCATGATGCGTTGAGGGGACGCTAGGACCGTATTCAATAGGCTCGTCTAAAACCTTGATAGGTTCTGCGGTCGTGGACGGCACATTTTGACTGAGCTGGCGGAGAAAAGCGTTGACTTTCTCTTGGGGGGCGTCTGGAAGAGAAACTACGCAAGCAGGTCTGCTGACGCCAGATGCGGTGATGAGAGAGGTCCTGAGCATCTTGATTCGTCCGCGACTCTCCAAGCCCTTGAGAGCGGCTTCCGCTGTACGTTTATCCAGACGAGTCCCAGCTGGTGCACTAGTTGGTTCCTTGGCTTGTGACATGGTATCTAGGAGTGCCGTATGCGCCTCAAAAATGTCCTTGGAATGCATATTAGCGATCCCACCCATGCTCCCGACCACCTTAAGAAGCTCGTTTTCGCGCCGCAGGGAGGAAATGTTGATATTTGAGCGCGATCTCCCACCTCCGCTAGTTCGGCTTCGCTTCGATGCGCGTGAAGACGGCAATGGGTCTGCATCTTTATGCTTCTCGGCAGCACCTACGTCACTGCCCGGAGTCGGTGATGATCCTTTCCTAGGTCCTTGCACGGAGTGGGAAACCTAGTGCAACCACTATCAGCTCCGAGCCACGACGCACACGTGCAGAACGCTCACAATTGGCATATCGGCCGACTCTACAACGGCATTGTCTCCTGGCTTTGCGATTGAATGGTGATTTACCAGCGCGGTTTTCCCGGTGGGTTTTGGAGGACGACGTGGATGACTGATTGAACGAGGCGACTGCAGCTCACCAGCTCCTTGCTCTGGTGCTGGCCGAGCAATCTCTATTCCAACGTCACATCCCTCTTCCATGGTTATGGTCTCGACTGACGGAGGGTTATGCAAGAGTTGGATACTGTAATAGTCAACATCCGGAGCCTCATCATGAGGCAGACGGCTGATTATGGCAACTTGTGCTGCGGCAGGTAAGGGGTTTGTGATGGCTTGCCCGTCTCCTTGCGCGTAGTCTCCTGCCACACTCTTCGACAGAGACATTCCAGGCGCGGCACTTTGAGATTCGTCATCCTTGGGAAGAGGGTTCTTGCGCGGTCTTCCACGCTTCTTCGGCGCCGGTGTATCCGTACTAGCAGGCGCAAGTGTCTTACGCGGGCGGCCCCGTTTCCGCTTAGGAACTGGCTCACCCGCCTCTTCGTTGTCTCCTTCCCCATCCCTTTTACGCTTCTTGGCTTTTGCGATCGTGATATCTTTGAGCGAATCTTGATAAGAGTAAAGCGTTTCTATGGTAGTAAAAAAGTGCTTTGGATCGACCGCAGCAAAATCTCCGACTTGTGACAGGTCGACGTCGACGACAGAAGGGGTCGTATCCTGTAATTGCTCGCTGGACATTACACACTTGTATGCCGCAAGTGTGAAGTATCGATGGCGTCTCTCCCTTCCATACGTTTCCATGAGATCTACAGCACCCAAGTCACTTAGATGACCAGGTGGTCTGCTGTTCGACGCCCGGGTGAGTAAGAGTTCGATAGTGCGCTTGTCGAAATTGCCGAGAGAAGTACATATTTCCTGCAAGAAAAGATATTAGCTCATCGACGTGTGCTGAGCAACAATTTCCCAGGTTACATTTAGCGTTAAGCCAGATGGTCCAGCCTCTTCAAGCATGTTCGATACTTGCTTGTGGATCGTGAGATTCGCCTTGACTTCGTTACGACTAACTACGGTTCTGGTTCAACACCAAAGTGACGTTAAACTCATTCGTAGGAACGAACCTGAAGTATCCTCCGCAAAACTTGCATCCTCTTCCGCATCTTGTCCCACAACCACAGACCCTTCTGGAAGCCGGTTGTCTGACATCACAAGACGGATACATTTGATTGTGCGATCTCGTATTTTGCTGCTTGGAACCAGAACGCGTTCAATGACGCCTTGCTGGATCAACTCACGCAACCTGGTCTGAAAAAAGCGCCGGTCGGTCTTAGTTGGATGCATGAATCCCTGCCATATGCTAAGGACAAGAAATATGAAATCAAAAGGGAATCACTGACGATCGTCATGAGCAAATTATTAGATGGATGTATATGATTCCTTGACGCCTTGAGCAGCTTACTGATCCTATTCTTAACAAGCGGGAGACTGGAGAGATGCCTGGAATCAATCGGGTCAAAGAGGACTTGTGCTGTGCCTTCTTGATCAGCAGTTTCCTCAGCAGTACTGCTTGGCTTGTCTGGTTCGCCATTATTGGTAGCGAACGCTTGTCCATTTCGAGCTTCTTCTTCCTGAATTTGCTGCCAGAAGGGACTCCTTTCAACGAAATATCTGTGGATACATGTGTGATTCCCGACTCCGCCACGGCGTGCTTTGATGCTGTAAAAGCCACTTAGAAATGCAACCTACCGAAGGAAGGGACGCATACATGAGGCCTAGTTCGACCAGCTGCTTAATGAGATAGAAACATGTCTTTTGGTCATAATTTGTCTTTCGGCCGAGCTCGACAGTCGTGATCCCTTCTTCTCGCCCTCGAGTGATTAGCTGGAGAGCACTGTACACCATTGGGCTCAGCTTCGGGGGCTAAGAGCAGGTCAGACACATCGCTGGGCTTGACGTGTGCACGTACTCTGATATGGGAACCTGTGACTGCGGCAAAAGAGGTCTCTGGATCCACCGCTATACGCAGATTGTTGCCATATTCGCGTTTCAAGTCATCCAAGTGCCTGTGTCGAGCATCTTCGACAAGCTTCAAGGACGGAGGTGCAGTTTCAACAACCTCCACGCCTTTTGCTGCAGCCTTGCGCTTGGCACTTGTCTGGGGGGCGACGTATACTTCTGAGACCGACCCAGGAGGGAGGATTCCCACCCGGACAGATGGTTGTTGCACGACGATCGACCATACGAAAGCACAGAATGCATCATCAACGAGCTGCGAAGGGCCATTGTGGGAGGCGTAGAAGCCAGTAATAAAGTCTCTGAGGCGAGAGATGTTGCACCCTGAAAGATAAGATATGAGAAAATGTAGGTGAATTGAAACGCGACCAGGGGGGTTCGAACTCGACTCACGACTCGGACGGAGGGAAAAGGAAACTCACCAAGGTCGCCATCAAACGACAGTTCGCGTAGACAGTGATGTACCAGCTCATCCATATCTGGAATCAGTAGTACATACTAATGGGCCGGGTAGTACGTTCTGGTAATGCTTTGACCTGAGCAACCAGTGGCTCAGTGATAAGATGGTTGATAAGCCTGTCTGTGGCATGACTCAGTGTGACATGAACGTGACCTGCTAATCTCTGTGACGACGTAGGTATCTACACCCACTGCCATGTTCAAGAGCTTTCATCGTTCATCACGCATTAGAAAGCCTTGTTTGCTACAGCCTCTTCTGCTAATTTCACAGTGTTTTCTAGCTTCAACCCCCGCGTGAACTTAATCTTCTGTAGCTACTGAGATGGTGCGCTGCTCGCATACGTTCTGGCGTACCACCATCTTACTCCTTTTCAGACAGTCTGCACGGATTGCGGTGGTACAATCATCGAGTATGACCCCGCTGCAGGCAACGGATTCTGTGTAAAATGTGGGACCGTGGTGGAAGAGAACACTATCGTGTCCGAAGTCTCATTTGGCGAGACTTCTACTGGCGCGGCAATGGTGCAGGGGGCGTATGTTGGACAAGGCTCAAGTGAGTGACGTTCTTCAAGAAATATCATTCACGTCTCTCAAATCTAGTCAGCTCACGCTCGTATGAGTGGTCCCTTTGGAAAGAGAGGAAGTACTGAGTCTCGCGAACAGACAATCGCAAATGGTATGTGGTCGTAGAATGCTAGAATACTTCCCCCGTAGACACCACATTAACAGCGAGCCGAAAAATTCAAAGCCTTGCTGCAGCCCTCCATCTCTCTGAAGTAGTCGCCCTTGCCGCGACACGTCTGTATACGCTTGCTGTGGAGCACAAGTTCACCAAGGGACGGAGAAGCGTCAATGTAGCTGCCGTTTGCCTATACGTAGCATGCAGACAGAAGGAGACACGAAACTATATGCTCATCGACTTCTCCGACCTTTTGCAGGTACGTATAATCGTGGATCTCAAATCCTATCGTCCCATTGATCGCCCTCAGGTAAATGTGTTTGAGCTTGGCCACACGTATCTCCAGCTAGTGCAAACTCTCAATCTCAGACTTCCTCTCGTGGATCCGTCACATTACATATCCAGATTCGCCGCATTACTTGAGTTTGGCGAAGAGACCCACAAGGTCGCTACTGACGCTGTTCGTCTTGTACAACGTTTTGACCGCGACTGGGTCACAAAGGGACGACGTCCTGCTGGTATATGCGGTGCGGCGCTTCTCCTAGCTGCTCGCATGAATAACTTCCGAAGATCTGTGGAGGAGATTGTACAGGTTGTCAAGATCGCAAATACTACATTGAAGAAACGTCTCGAGGAATTTAAGAAAACACCGAGCGGGGCGCTGACATTGGCAGACTTTAGGACCGTGTGGTTGGATGAAGAGATGGACCCACCTGCTTTTACAAAGGGAAAGGAGCGAGAAGAGAGAGAAAAGGAGCAACAACCTGTCAATGGAACCAAAGAGGTTAGGGCAAAGAAGCGCAAAGGAAAGCGGAAAAGAGTGGACGACGTGTCGGAGGAAGAGGGAGTCGAGACTGAACCCCTATCTCAACAAACTGCACCACCCCAACCAGCGATAGATCCTGCACTCTTCAATCAAGGAATCCTCGCGGGTACCACTGTACCCCCGCCGCTATTCTTTCCTGAAGATGACGAAACGAGTTATGATCACATCGACCCAGTCCTTCGATTGAATGTCGAGAATGCAACATCTCAGTCGGCTGCGTGCGTCGAGGAAACTGTTGACCAAGCACTAGCGGAGGAAGTGGCGGCGTTCTTGCAAAACTCGCAGGGAGTTATGCTCACAGAGGCGCTCGCGGAAGCGGAGGAAAGGCGTCATTTGCAATTTTCTGAAGTCGATGAACTGCAAGGCCTCGACGAAGACGAACTCGACGGTTTTCTCCTTTGTGAGGAAGAGATCAAAATCAAAGAGCGTGTATGGGTTGAAATGAATCGTGAGTATTTGGAGGGTATTGCAGGTACGTTTCTACCCTTTGCAATTGGAATATGTCGCTCATGGAATTTCACAGCAAAAATAAGTCAGTTCGAAGGAGCACAGCAGCCAAGAAATCGTAAGGTTCGTGATTCTCGTCCAAGCGCTGTCTGATTTGATCGCTCAATCATCTCATTTCCCGTCTTCTAGCGCCGAAAAACCGTCACAAAACCTCGCGATGAGTCTACGCCATCAGGGAAAACGGCTGCTGAATCTGTTCGAAACCTCCTCAAGAAGAACGCAAAATACAGCAAACGAATCAATTATGATGCACTCAAAGATCTCTTTGTGGATGGCGCTAATCCGAATATCAACCTTGATGAGAAAGACGACCTGTATTCGATGGACGACAAGACAGAAGATGCTATGATAACGGAACAGGGCGGTGGCTCGGATATAGGAAGTCGGATATCCTCACGACCGGCTCAGAACGGCTTTCCCAATGCAGCACAGGACGGAGAAGAGGACGAAAGCGATAAGGGGGATATTGAAGATCCTTTTGTTGGGTGGGATGATGTGTATGAGCAAGAAGTATAAATGTTTTCTATGTGACGGCGATAAACCTATTGTTCATCGATGCATCCGCCCATCAAGAATGTAAACTAGTTAGGTTACCAGATTCCCGGTCCATGAGATACATTACATGCGTAGAATATCCATAGGTGTATTGTCTTGCGACTTTTGGGACGAGTCTAAAAATAGTGATGTCTAAGGATGTGCCGATGTCAGCGGAGTATTCCGATACAATGGTGGAGCAGCGAGAGAGAGAAAGCGATTAAGACGCCCCAGGTGATAGCTGGGGTTTCTTTGACTCCCACATTGTCCTCAACACGTCCGAAAACCCTGCCTTGCCTAGCTTTGCGTTTTGCTCGAACCTCTGAACGAGCCAACCCTCTAGTCTATCCGTCATAGCCCGCCACATCGCCATGCGAGCTTGTATCTCCGCCGTCTGCGTGAACATGGTCTGATTTGATGATATTGGGCTGTATTGTATTCGTTCATAACAGGTCGCGAATTGAGAGAGCGAGAGGTTGACGGATGTGATGGTTGCACTTCGGGTGGTGGGATCGACAAACGATATCTCGCGCACATAAGCATCTTCGGATCCACCGAACAGCTAGAGCGGTTCAAGAGTGAATCGATTACCTTGTGAGAATGAGTCAACCGACCTTGACGATCCAAGTGGGCGCCTTTTGTTTACAACCCAAGACGCGCTCTGTTCGTATGATTCCAGTTTCGGGGTCTACTGAGCGATCTATGACATCAACAGCCACGACGTGCGTGCAATGTGGATTAGGGTATTTGTGCCATATTCCAATGACGACGTGAGACCAAGAATGGCTGGAGGAGTGTTGAACTTAGGAGACCGCCAGCTGTCAGCCGTCGTAAAATTTACGCACTCGTATTTGAATGACTGGGAGAAGAAGTGCATCGTTCCGAGATGGAGGACGAGCGGGAGGACGAAAGAAAGTGGTCGTGCGGAGGAGCAGTGCGGCGTTTGACGACGAGTGCGATCATCCGCAACCCGATTGGTTCCGGGAGAGCACTTGACCTATATTCTCACGATCAGACCAAAGCAAACTCTCCTTGGTCATTATATACATCATGTACATACTACGACTACTATGCTGCGTCCCTTCCCAAGTCAGCGAGGAGCCGCAACTCCGCAAGGCGTAACTTCAGTTTCGGTCTACATTACTCGTGTCAGCTCCCGGTTTCTTCCAGGACAAACTGGCCACTTACACCTCCAAAAGTTTTGCCTGCAATCTTTCTTTCTCCTCTAGAAGTGATGAGCGCTTGTCCGCATTCAATTGCATGCTACAAAAATCAATCAGTATGAATCCTGTTTGACACTCGGGAATGCGGCGCACAACACGTATCCACCCTGTCCATCTAATTGTAGGATGGTGGAGTGATATTTCCACAAAGATGGTCGATGAGAGACAGTGAGGAGCGTGATACCCAAGGCAGTCGCATGTTCCATCATATTTCCCTCCATATCCGGGGGAACGAGCGACGTTGCCTCGTCAAGGATGGCGTACTATTTCAAACATCAGCTACCTCGCACCGTACATCCAGAAGAGAAAGACCCACTTTAGGCTTGTGATAAAATAGTCTTGCCCATGCGATCTTTTGTTGGTCACCACCACTTAAAGCTTCTCTCCATTCACGGCTAGCTCCCCATCCACCCTCACGTTCCACTACGTTAGCCATACCGACCACTGCAAGGATAGCAAGTAGGTCATCATCCGAAACCCTTCCTAAGTATTCCCTGTCAGTATGGACGCAGCCGAAAAAGCACGGAAAGACTCGCTGTTTTTCATCTGTTCCTGCGAGTGTGGATAAATGACCTGGTCACGAAGGGTACCCAACGAGAGGTAGGGACGTTGCGGGATCAAAATGAAATCCGATGCAGGTGGCTTCCGCACAGTACCACCTAAAAATGTCTGAGGAAGGAAAAACTTTCAAAAACATATTGAACGAACCATAAACGGGCCAGAGTCCCCCGAGGATACGGAACAACGATGACTTCCCAGACCCTGCGAGAGCAGTAGGGTCAGAATCTTTTCAGACACAGTGGAACCCGTTTACCATTTGGCCCGACAATGAGTAGATGTTCCTATAATAAAGTGTAACCACTGGATTTAGTAAACAAGTAACACCTTACCCCAGGCTTTACGTTAAATGTCAGGCCCTTGAGCAGCACGTCCCCGTTGGGGGTTACAATCGGGACGTCTTCGAATTGGATGTCCTCAGCTTCGAAAATCTTTCCGCGGCCGCTTAGAACTGCTCATGACGAGGTCAAATAAGGCCGCGGATAGTCGATGCATCAGAGCACGCACTTTCACTATTTTCCCCTTCTAAGGCACTAGCTACAAGTCTTTTCTCGAATTTACCTTTGCGCACGTCCGACATTGTATCGAGTAGGAGAGACACGCGCGCTGTGTAACCAGCAAGCTCGGCTAGATCCTTGTAGGAGTACATCACGCGACCCATTGCATCTGGCATTGTACATGCTTATCGCTCAACCAAACCGAGAAGAATACAGAGGAACGTACCAGAGGAAGACAGTAAAAGCCTCCGGTTTGTGACGAAACCTGGTAGAAAAATCAGCTTGAAATATCTTGAAGTGGCGTTACGCAGACCTTCTGTGCGACCACCAAGGTCAATATCCGAGAGACCGGGAAGCCTGAAGAAAACTGGGATAGCACAAACTACTAGCTGTGCGGAATTTAGTTAGGGATGTAAATGAAAATATAATACTGACCCCGAAGCTTCCCCACAGCCACTTCACGATTCCTTCCTCGGCACAACCATACCACCATCTCCGAGCCATGACCTTTTCTTCGTGTTGTACAAGAGTCATATATTCCTTCTCGATAATTTCTTTCTCGGCATCCTCACCGCCGAAAAATGCTACTTCCTCAGCAAACTCTGCCAAACGAGAATGTGCGTGCCGCATAGAACCGGCGAGAGCGGCGGATTGAGCTGTATACGTTCCGAAAGAAGGTGTTACTGCTCGTACTATACCCAGTGTCAGTTGATGTTACTCTTCAGCAAAGGGAGCACAGTACACAGAGCTGCAGATGATTGGATTAAGACCGTAAGGAGAACAAGGCCCTCTGCACCGACGTTTTGAGATAGCTGGTAGTTGTAGAGTATGACGTCAAGAATGGGTTTCGCTAAATTTGCATAGATGCCTGCAAGATGGGCGGAGAAGCGCTGGATATCATGTGTGATCAATCTACCTGCTGGTCAATGACTAAGAGTAGCTGTCATTTACGAAAACTCAACTGGTCTGCATTCTTAATCCGATCGTCCAAGTTTGCTGGAGTAGGATGATGAGAAGACAGGATCAGCGACCCTGGATTTCACTCACAAATTTTATAATAGACCTTTGATTCTGGTGCCTCGTGTAGCTTGCCAAGATATTGCCCAAGTACCTCTCGCGTCAACCGGGTCCGGTAAGCAATTGCGAGCTTGTTCTGGACAAAACTCAACCAGCTGTTCGTCCAAGTCGCTGGGACTGCCACAAGGAGCCAGCGGATAATATTTAGAAGGAACTCTAATGACCTTCCTCTGACAAGTGACGCAACGATTCTTACGGACAGGTTAGACATGAAGGGACACTGAAAAGGATAGAACTCACTTTCCATCGAGGGCTGCAACATATAAAGAAATTGCCGTCCTGAATACGAGCAGACTGGAGTGCATGGCGAGGAGAAGAGCCTCCTTGGAACGGACTGAGGGGATGACGATTCTCAGTATGACACGGAGACGTTGGTAGAACAAGGCATCGACCTGCACATGGGTATATCATGAAATGACCGGCCTGAGGACAGGGAGGATGCTCACAGCAACGCGTGGAGGCTTTCCGTCCTTCGCAGGGGCATTCTTAGCATCCTTTGTAGGCTGGCGCGCCAGGACGCTTTGATGTGCGGCTAGAAGGACATAAAGGACGAAGCCGGCGGTGAGACCGCGCTGTATGAGAGGGCGATGATCTGCGTAGACGCGAACAAAGTCGGCGATGAGCTTGTTTGACGGAACGAGTCTGGCGAGGACGGACATGGCTAAGTCCTCGATGAGATCCGGAGTAGCAGTGTCACGGTTGGTATTGTAGGGGACCGCATGCTCTTGCAACAGACATGTGATTTGTTTTGAACAAGCTGTTAGAATCCGGTTACTAACGGCGAGCCCTTCCGCCGCATTATCAGAATCGATGATGATGGCGACGGAGCTAGTCTTGCAATCAAGATACCCATAGACCATATCTACCCATGCCTGCACAGTTATTGGGCCCCCCGTCCGAGTCCCCGGAGAAGGGTGTCATAGCGGTCGACTTGGACGATGTCTTGAGCAATACCAACGAGCATATCGCAGCATGTTCGTTCTTTCCTACACGCACCATAATCACTCCCACAGGCATTGCTGTTAACAGGGCACAATGAAACGTACGGATCCAACATTGGCCTCGACGACTTTTACTACTATTACTACTGGAAAGTAAGCACGTCAATCCATCGCAATCGGACTGATCACCGAGACATCCTAGAATCCCTGCTGGGGTCCGCCTGCGCAAACCCACAAGAAAGTAAGGGAGTTTTACGCGACGAATTGGGTCCCATCGATCCTGCCTGTTGACGGTGCACGAGAGGGGGTTGCTGCCCTACGCCGTCTAGGCTATCGCCTCGTCATCGTCACCGCTCGCAACGAGTATGTCCGTGATGCTAGTTGGGAATGGGTTCAGCGACATTTCCCTGGTCACTTCGACGAAATCATATGCATTGGCCAGTTTGCTGTTCAGCAAAGCCTTCCTGGCGTCGATCAGAATAACGTAGTCCACAAGAAACCATCAAAGGCAGAGGTTTGCGTCGAAATCGGAGTCAAGTTGTTGATCGATGACTCGTTGGAAAATGCAATGGGTTGTGCAGAGTATGTCTCTCCAAGTGGCGAAGGTGTCCCGCCACCTGTGTTGCTCTTTGGAGACTACCAATGGAACAAGAGATTATCACTTCCTGGAGACGAGGTTGACGACATGACCTACGCAAGGAGAGTGGAGTTGCGGAATGGAGACACCAGTTTTCTCGTGGAGGACTTGCGACGGGGCGAGGAAGCACTGGCTCGGGTGAACGAGAAATTTCCGGATTCCGTGCGGCGAGTCAAGGTCTGGGAAGAGGTGGTGAGGCATTTAGAGGCATTGGAGGTGTAATGGCCCATTTGAAGTTCAACTTCTGATTCTAATTAACCAATGCACGCTAGAATATATCCCTACCAAAAATCGTTTTGATTTACTTACACATCGGGTTTTCCAACATTTTGAGGCCGTTTTTATGTAATTGAAAATGTATTTCGACATATTATATGTTACAATTCCATTATGAGGTTTGTAATATATTTTATTTTCAGACATTTCAAAATATTTCTCACAAGTATAACTGATGTGGGAAATTCTAAGGGGGAACAAAAGATAATCTGTTCTGTTAATCAAAAGGTCCAAGATAAGATAATCTTTTGATGCCCACAACAAATTATATTTTGAGCGATTATTACGGCATAAATCCTCAAAATATAATATGTTCTGCACCATGAAAAGATTATCTTATCTCGGACCTTTTGATTAGCAGAACAGATTATCTTTTGTTCCCCCTTAGAATTTCCCACATCAGTTATACTTGTGAGAAATATTTTGAAATGTCCGAAAATAAAATATATTACAAGCCTCATAATGGAATTGTAACATATAATATGTCGAAATACATTTTTAATTACATAAAAACGGCCCCAAAATGTTGGAAAACCCGGTGTGTTAGTGTCCATAAGATAACCACGTGTCTTGACCCGTAGTACTTTTGACACGCCCCAAGTCTGAGCATGTCCTCTCAGAGTATCACCCAACTACGGGAGCCATCAAGCGCAGAACTCGCGCAGAACTCGGTTCTCGATGTTCTAAACAAGAACTTTGCAGATTCTGTCCATCTAGAACATGATCTCAGTCGGTTTCTGGATGACGCACGTAACACCAAAGTTCAACTCGAGCAACGTGTCGGTCTTAAATCAACTTGTCTTCCTACACAGCTCTCATTTCTTCGCAGCTTGTTGAATCAGAGAGACAGATTGACGTGTTGACGACTAACACACGAATAAAAGCTATTCTACAGCTGGACAAGGCGAAAGAGCTTGCCTCGCTGCGGGACAGCTTAGAGGACGACCTTGCTTACCTGTCCCATGACTTGGTTTCCGCGCCGAGCCCCACAGGAGATGAGAATGCGCCCACATTACTCGAAGACATAGAGATGATGCATCGTGCTTTAAAGGAGCTCGAGGGTGTTCGGTCCTACGTAGCTGTCGTCGAACATATCCTGCAGCTCAGGTAAGGAATGCGTTTCACAATCCATTCTTCTGCCTACTCATCTTAGCTGGCAGCGAGGAGGCCTTGTCGCAGATGCGTCATTTTAGTTCTCCAATAACGTCAACAACGACCTCGAAATACCAAGCTCTGCTAGCATTCGTTGATAATGTGAAGCAGTCATGCGGCCCGGTTGAAGACATTGGAAATTCGCATGGCTCTCTCAGTCTAATTTCATTCATGGAGAGAGTTTGTGATAAGACATGGGCGGACATGAAGGCAACTTTGTTCTCGTATGTCATATCCTCAAGTCATCGTTTGATTGTGCTCAATTACTGTCATAGAACGCTCATATCCGCCTCGGAGAGCCTTAACTGGCCAACGGCCGTTGATTTTGTTGCCGCAAGTCAGGAGAGCCGTTCGGCTTTCGAGTCGGCGGTTTCTGATTTGCTCAGGTTACAAGAAATGTAGGGACTCGCAACGTTCATCCTTTGTGTTCGCGGCTTACTTTCGGTCTGAACGCAGTGGGGACTCTCTCCACCCGCCTCGAGAAAATGAGGGCCTCTACCCACTACAGGCGCTTGTCCAGCCGGTAGCGTTGCGTTTCAAATACCACTTTGAATCAGAGCGAGACACGAATCGTTTAGATAAGGCGTGTACATGTTGCTGTCTGAGCTTTACAGACGACTCAACTTCGTTTCCAGCCCGAATGGTACTTTACACACGTCGTTAATGTTGCGCACGACCATAGGCCGTTCATGGAGAGCGTGATGCAAAGACTCATCGCCAGCTCCAAGTTTCGGGACGTCAATGCGTGGGTATGTGATACTCCTGACCGGGGTGCATGAAAGCATTGACGCATTTGCAGCATAATTATACGACCCTTCTTCTTCCGATACTTGAGCGAAAACTCAAGCGTTCAGTTCCCTTGCTGCTCACTCGACCCGCGTTGTTAGCACATACAGTATATCAGTCACTAATATTCGATTCAAGCCTGCGCGACATGGGATACGAATTTGTCAGGGGGAAGCGAGAGGTGCAGGAGGACGACAGAAGGGAGGCTGAGCAAGGAGGAATCAGCAAAGTGATTTTGGATGAAAAAGACTGGTTCGGTGCTTGGTTGGAGGGAGAGAAAAAATGTATGTCCATTCTGCTCTATGTGGTATACCACGGGCTCAAATATCACAGTCGCGGACGACCAATACCATGAAATCATCAGCGTGTCTGACGCATGGGCTATCGTTGACGATGATAAACATGAATATGCACAAAACCATGTGTCCAGAGACACTGGTCTCAAGGCGACAATTTCGGCACGGAGAATCAAGGCTCTTGTTGACCAGGTGACTGGTGCGTCCTTACTCAACCAGATCAACCATGTCTACTCACCCATTATAGATCGCTACTCGGCTCTGCCGTCTTTCCGACAGCGCACTCAGTTCCTCATTCATATTCAACTCCCAATCTTGGAACAATATCACTCTCGGATATCGTCATCCCTGGACGCGTTCGAGACGCTCTCTTCTGCTCTTGTCCGCGCGGTTCCTGGGGCGCTGGGTGTAGACGGCCCTAAGATGGATACCCGGAAATTGACGGGAGGTGTTGAAGGAAGCCAGCGTTTATGTAAAGCATTGCTGAGCGCGAGGTACATAGAGGTTGCGATGCGAACTTGGGGAGAAGAGGTGGTGAGTACACGTACTGTTTTCTTGATTGTCTCCCCAAACAAGCAATGTCTAGTTTTTCCTGGAGCTTTGGGCGGAGATCAACCGTCGTGCATCACTCCGCGTAACAACGGGATCACACTCTTCTCTCCCTGAACACAATGTACAAGCCGGCTATGGAACCACTTCAGAAGGGACCATCTTTGAGGAGCTCATCATCCAATTTGAGAAGCTTTCCTCGCGAGCTGAGGATATGCTAGTGCAACAAATTTGTGGGGAATGTGAAGCTGCTCTAAAACCTCATTTCTCCGCCCTGGCCACGTGAGTACCCAAGGTGAAGTGGGTATCCGCAGTCATATCTGACATTGTCATTTTGGCAGCCACCTACAGGGTGTTGATGAGAGTACGACTGAGATCGCCGTCCCAAGTACCCTCTTACCGGCTGTTGCACTCTTGTCCTCCCATTTGGCCTTTTTACGGAGCACCCTTCCAGCATCAGTCGTCACGAGACTCTACAGGCACACCGCGTCCCGACTATCAGAACACGTCCTCCAACGACAAGTTCTATTCCGGCCCGGCCTAACGCGCAGCTCGGCCCGCCACTGCCTCACACCCACCCAGGCCCGCGTCGTCCGCGCTGAATGCGAGCTCTGGGCTGAAACTTCCCAAGTAGCGATGAATACCTCACGCGCCCGGATCGAAACGCCATGGAGCCGGTTGCTGGCTGCCGGACGGTTACTCGGCGCCGATTTGCAAACACACGCGCGGTGGCTCGATACAGTGTTGGACGGAAGCGGTGGCGATGGGTGGGAGGAGTTGCTTGACGACGTGACGGAGCTTGGGTCGGGTGGGTTGGAGGCAGACGAGGTCAAGGCAGTGCTGAGGATGAGGGATGATTGTCGGGGATGAGGGCTTGAGGTGCGGGGCCCCGGTGGCGTGTGTGGGTTTGACAAGGTCAGAGGTAGCGACTATCTGGTCGGGATTTTATCTTTTACCTCGTTTTTGGAGTATTTTGGTGATGCGCTATCTCGATCGCCATCCTCCCACATCGACAGCGTCGCAAATTTGTTTATGATACGCGCGGAACAAATTTAAGCAGTACATACGATTACATTTGTTCAACGTGACGAAATAAGAAAGCGACGACTTGGTATCAACGCTACTAAAAATTGCCACCGACATGCGCCCGCGGGGATATCACACCTTGTAAATAATCCCGTCGCTCATCATGAGTTCGTCCGAATCGGTCATGATCTGGCAAATGGCAGTGACCTCGGTGGTCCCAAATAGCGCATCGGTAGGTAGTCCCGCATTCACCAATTCTACAAGCTCCGCTAGGAAAATCTGTTCCTCGTCCTGTAATTGCGACGCAAACAGGTTTGCAACTCTGGCCCGGAACAATTGAAGCCTGGATTTTGAAAAACGGGTTGTCAGGCATCGCGGGATGCTCGATCCGAGCCACATACCGCTCTGGTGGGACGCCGCCAGATTTGTCGCTTGGGGTTACCGGAACCGTGGCCATGTTCACATCTTGGCTGTCATCTTGCCATAAGGAGTTTTGAGTTCCCGGTTGATCCGGAGGCTGTCTCCCTTTAGGCTGCAGCCGCGGCGTACTTTCACGTTCGGCCGTTTCGGGCTGTTCGTCGTCGTTGCCATCATCACCACCATCATCACCATCCTCTTCGGAGCTACCCTGCGAACTATCCCCGCCTCTGCCGGACGGTGCACCGTGAATGAGCTTGCGCTTTTTTCTCTTTTGCCGTTGCCGTTTGGCAACTTCCTTGTAGAGTGCATAACGCATAATCTCTTCAGCTACTCTTGCATCATCTTGTTCGACTTTGGCGGAAAGTCGAGCCTTTGCATGAGCAGTGGATAGACGGATCAGTGTCTCCAGCGTGCGCGCAGTCAGGGGTGCGGTCTACACGCTATTTTTCAGTCGGCCGAGAAATTTGGCATAAATATAATCACCTTTTTTCTGTTTGCTTGACTCTCCTCTTCGTTGCGGAGATTAGCATACACGTTCACGATGTGATTTGCCGCGCCATTCGTGAGCACCGGCGCAGGCCTACTCTTCGCGTACTGGATGTACTTTTTCACGAAAGCGATGCTGAGAACCTCGATTTTTACTTGCTTGCCTCTGCGCGTGCGAGACTTGGCCGCAGTGAAGCCGACGTGAAGTAGTGGGTCATATTTTTCAAACGGACTAGATTCCCCAACAGTCTCCTGTTCTATTGGAGGGACACCGGGTCCTTCAATGGCCAACGGCTGAGTAAGACTATCGTGTACAGGTGTCCCTTCCTCAATCCCCGGAGGAAGATACCGGTGAAGCCGAAGAACGTGGTCCGCGATTTTGCGGTCCCGCTCTTCGTCAATGTCATCCGTGACAATGAAAAGTAGATCGAAACGTGAGAGGAGTGAGTCGGGGAGGGCAATGTTTTTATGAGGATCTTTGTGGACATCGTACTGCACAAGGTTTCAAAAAAAAATCGGCAGAGAATCTGGTACCAACGCACTTGTCCATAAATTGGGTTAGCAGCAGCGACGACACTACATCGAGCATTTAAACTCGTGTGAATGCCTGCCTTGGCGATGGTGACCGTTTGTTGCTCCATGACTTCATGTATTGCAACACGATCAATGTCTGACATCTTGTCAAACTCGTCGATGCAAACTACGCCACGATCTGCGAGAACCATTGCACCCGCTTCAAGGCGACGCTCGCCTGTATCCCGATCAGTGGTAACAGCCGCGGTCAAACCGACGCCAGAGCTCCCTCGACCGGTTGTGGCGATCGCGAGTGGTGCTGTGCCAAGGACAAACCGTAAAAGTTGCGACTTCGCGGTCGACGGGTCGCCCACCATGAGTAAGTTGATGTCACCACGGATATGCGTGCCGTTTGGAAGGTTCTTCTCCGCGCCACCGAGGAGGAGAAGTAGAATGGCTTCTTTGATCTTATCGTGCCCGTAGATCGAAGGGGCAAGTGACTGCGAAAGTAAACGGAAGATGTCGCGCCGTTTGGCAAGTTGGTTGATTTGCCGGATGTCGGTATCGGTCAGGGGAGTCTGAGCGATTCCACCCCCTATCTTCGAGGAAAGAAGGTTGATATTGTTCGCGAGGATAAGAGACCTTCAAAGGGCGTCAAGGGGATGTATTGAGCAGATATAAGTCGGTGGCTCACTTGAAGGCGCCATTGGGGCCACCGCCGACGCTTCGATAAAACCCAACCAACTGAACACGGTCGCCAGGCTTACACTTGTCAACTAGGTCATCGTCGAGAATGATGTCGGTGCTCCGCGGTAACTGTCCTGGAGGTGCGCGCTCGGGCATCTCCTGGATGCTGATCCGCTGATGGTCCCTAAATACGGAATGGCCGTACTCCATTTGCAAAGGGCGACCGTCGTCGTCCTGTTGTGGCGTAACTGTGGATGTGGGAGGAAGATTGGAAGTGGTAGTGGTAGCATCGCGGTACTCGCGCGAGTGGAATAGTTTTGTATCGGGACAATAGTGGACTGACTTGAGCATTTTGGGGCGAACAAGGGAACAGCGTGTGATGATGCCCTCTAGAGATATCATCTTGCCGAGGTGTTCGGCTTTGAGGGTACGGGGGCTGACATGGTGATCACCAAAAGATCCGCTGAAGCCGGCGCGGTAGCTCTTCCCTTCGAGGTCGTGTTTGTCGGTATCGTGAATTTGAGTGACAATGTTGGCGAGAGCGTCGTCAAAGGCGGAGAGGAAGTCGACGGGTTGTTTTAAAAGACCGTCTGCATACTCTCTGTTGTAGTCGCGGAGGTCATCGATGTTGACGATGAGACGCGTCTGATCGGTTCGAAGGAGACGGGCGATTTCGTCACGATAATTGTAAACGAGAGAGTCAGATATGAGAAACTCTTCAAAGACACGTGTCCTGTCACGCATCAGGTCATCTTGAGGAATGGGCTCGTCAAGCATGGACATGGTGGTCGTCGTGAAAGCTCGCCAAGACGCGTACGCGCCCAATGATTGACGCGGGAAAGCCGGCCCTAACCAGGATCGAGTACTAGTGCGAAACGTGAAAGTAACATGTTGCCCATGGTCAAGTTGTACGTATGGGATACAAAATTCCGAGCGTGGAGTACGGTTTGGTATCTAAATGCATCCGGGTAGTGCCTGGCCCAGATAGCTCTGGAAAAGCGCCAGGAGAATAAAACAAAAGGAGTGACACTTTAATACAACATAGATTGATAGGGTGTATAAGGCGAGGAGGCGACACTTGATGATCGGATATGATGTGGATAGCCAGATTTTGGGATACGGACGTGATACTAGGATTGAAGATGAATGCCTGGACCTTGCATAGCCGGAGGGGAGCATACGAGGTTCTACCAGTCGGGAGGACTGGTACCGAGGTCTACCACCGGGGACTATACAAGAGTGAGAAGGGACGGGTAGGGGGAGGGCGGGGGGTATACCTCTGGTTCACGAGGGAGCATCTGGAAGGGGCTGGTCAGTGAGGAAGGGGAGGGGGAGGAAGGGGAGCGTACGGGGAGCGCGAGGGAGAGCTGGAGGAAAGAAACGATGAGGAGGGCGATATAAGCCTTTGGAGAGAGCATGATTGGAGGGAAGAGTGAAGGAAAAGGGGAAAAGGACAAGCTCGCTTTTATTCGGAACGGGATATGAGAAAATGATGATATGCGTTACTGGTTTATCCAGGAACACCTCTTCGGCCGCCGTCCGCCTTTTTTCCTTGGTTGCATTGTACAGGCACATCGATCGAACATCCCTATCCATGCAGATTTGGCTCATCGACATCTATCTAATACTCCAGAACCTTGAATCCTTCCCAATCCCTCCATATCCTACTTGTGACTCCCCCTGAGGCTGTGACCCCTGTACCTGTCCACGTCGTCGCAGTGACACCTCGTCAAGCTCCGACCGACCCGCAATTCCTCACCCGATAATGTGTGCCTTGCGACCCAATCCCGCCGTCCTAGTGCCCTGACCACTTCCTTGCCTCGAATTAGATCTTCCACGATGAATTCAATAACAACAACCTTTCTGCCGACAAACCCAGCCCAAATCCGAGCAAGTTGCTGAACCTAATCAGTATTTCTCACACATGGCCAATATCCTGCGAGGCGTGGAAATAGGCACCGGAAAGGTACCCACCCAGTGACCGCAGCATATCTTTGGTGCCTTTCCCTCATACAGCCTCTCAACCAATCACCATCCATCACGCACTCGTGCTATACTTGTTATCGATAGCGTCATAGCATTCGAGCGTCTTATTTGCCATCATCATGCGTCACGGGTTCTCGCTAGAATTCCATGTACGACCACATAGTATATACGGATAACACCAACATCTCAGTCCTGCACGAGGCCGTCAGCTGACATACGCCCTTTGAAACCCAAACCCAACTCACCCATAGCTTGATCAACCCATCCCACGACGCTGTGATCACTTTGGACTGCCATAGTGACGGTGTCAGTGTCGTGCGACGTCGTGATCCTGATCTCACTCACGGTTTCGTGTGGTAACCACTCGTGCGCAATTACCACTTTGGAGTGCGCTTTTAATCGTGATTTGATTCTACCACTCTTCCAGTCCCAGAACACCACGTTTCCTTCGCTGTCTCCACTACTGATCCACTTTCCATCTGGTGAAAATCCCACCTGGCAGGCGTATCCTGCAACGGAATGTCCCGCGAACCTTTTCTTCCTGTTCTGGCGGAAATTGTCGGTGCTATACACAAGAATTTGGTTGTCCAATGATTGCGCAGCAAAGTACTTTTCTGTGTTCACACAAGAGTGCCAAGAAGTCAGCACGAAACACATGCCAAGCAGGAACGTGGCACGAACTCGACGGATGCAGGGTAACCGCCGGCATGGAATGCATGTGCGGTTCTGCGATATACTTAATCACCACCGGGATATCGTAGTCCCACGCCCGGATGGTCTTATCGTCCGAGGTGGTCACAAACCGTCGATTTTCATCCACAAACGTGATCGTGTTCACGGGACCCAAGTGTTGGTCATATTCCTGCGTGATATCCCCTGAATTCATATCGTACTAGCGGCAGCCAGTCAGCTTCCTCGAGTTCCATTCGAGCTGCACTCAACACAAACCTGAATAATTTTTTTGTCCGACATACCAGCAAGGAAGATGTGCTGTTTGTCATCGTCGGGGTGGAAACGAACAACGTAGGGAGTCTTGCCGTTACTGAACCGCTTGAGACATTGGCCAGTCTCGGTGTCCCACAGTTTCATTTGACGATCGTAGCCACAGGACAAGAACTTCCTACCGTCATTCGAGAAGGTAACATCCTTGACGGCCTGAACGTGGCCATGAAAAGTTCTGAGACAATTTCCGTGGGTATAGACGTCCCAAAGCTGTGTATATGGGCGGGGATCAGCATTAAGGGCCGAGGAAAGCAGGGATGCCAACAACGTGCCTTGATCTTGGTGTCCATGGATCCACTGAGCAGCAGATGGCCTGTGTCGGGGAATAGACGGATGACGGACACACCCTGTGTGTGCCCTGTCCATGTGTGGATGCATGCCTTGGGTATGAAGGTTTCTTGGGACCCAATCTCGGCAGAAAGGTGTGGTGCCTCGGCAGAGGGCGGATGCATGTAGGTCCTGCCCTGGTAGTCCGTCATTGATTTTCCGTGGAACACGGAGGTCTCCTGGCCAACACCGCCACGTTTTGGCTTTGCCTTCTTTTTGACGACTGGGGCCTCTGGTTCCTCCTCTTCTTCGGGCTGCTCGCCGTCGTCCTCTTCGACGCCATCGAGGAAGCCGGCCTGCTCTTCGCCCTCCCAAGAAGCCCAGGGACCGATGTATGCGCCTTCGCCGTCGACGGTGTCGAGGTTGCCCCTGTTTTTCCGCTTCCGTTTGAGGTCCTTCTTCTGGGCGTTGGTGGGACGGATGGCGTCGAGGGTGGCGAAGTCGTTCTGACGGGCGGTGTCGAGGGAGCCAATTACGGAGGGCGCGTTTGGGTCGAGAGAGGGATTGAGGGAGTAGCCGAGGATGGAGTGGGTGAGATGCTGTGCCTTGAAGGCATGGTCGGACATGGCCTGCTCCTCAACGTGGCCGGCAAGCGCGTTTTGGTTGAGGAAACGGTTCCGATCAGCAAAAGGATTTTCGGGGCCGTGTATGGGCAGCAACATGTCGTGATATGGGATGTTGACGTTCATCTGTGTGTCGGTTGGACGGGTGAGGAGGGAGGACGACTGGTTGAGAGGGTCCTGTATGGTGTGAGTGTGAGCGGTGGACTGGGCTGTATCTCTTACTTGTTGGAGGACATGCGGCGCGGGATTGGAGTGATTAGTGCGTGTATCGGTAGGTCTGAATTTCTTAGCTGCGGGAATGTTGGCGATGCCAAAGACGTCCGAGCTGATAGTGTCACTGTCCATGGTAAGAGGCAGGTGATTATGTAATAGAATAGGGTGGAAGTGACGCCTTATATGAACTGGTCGCAGCTGTCCACCCCGAGTCTATCATATCCTCCCTAATGACCGAACGCGCCGTCGGTCGTCCTTGGACCGCCCGCGAGGACGAGCTCCTCGCCAATGCCGTCGCCGTGCACGGTCAGGTCGACAACTGGAAGGCCGTCGCTTTATCGGTCCCGGGCAGGACCAATAAGGCATGCAGAAAGGCAAGTTCGCCGCATCTCTTTTTCTAGTGTGCTGATCTCTCACATCGTCACTATCATCGCTCCGTTAGCGGTGGCTCCATTCCCTATCGCCGAGCGTGAAGAAAACTGCCTGGACAAAGGATGAAGATAATCTCCTTTTGGAGCTCTATAAGGTCCATTCCGCGAAATGGGCCGTCATCGCCAGGAACATCCCCGGCCGTACCGACGACGCGTGCTCAAAGCGTTATCGCGAGGCCCTCGATCCCTCCCTCAAGAAAGACGACTGGACTCATAACGAGGACGAAAAACTCATCGCCGCCTACAAGCGGCTCGGTGGCAAATGGGGTCGCGTCGGCCAAGAGCTCCAACGCAGCGGTCTGGGCTGCCGTAACAGGTCGCGTATCCTCTTTTACCCAACCCGTCTTACCCTCTCTCATCCGATTTTCCTCCCAGGTGGAGACTTCTCGAGCGCAAACGGGCAACTACCACTTCCACTGACGATCTTCGTATCATCTCCTCGAAAATCACTTCCGACCCTTCTCCTCTCCAGCTTTGTTCCTCCCTCGACTATTCCACCACCTGGCCTTCACTCCCGATGATCGAATCCGCTCCCTATTGGGACGGCTCTTTGTCACGCGTTGACCCTCCCCCCTCCGTTCCATCCGCAACTCACTCCACATCTCCCACTGCCGTCAATGTATTAGGCGATCCACAGCCATCAATACAACATGCACAGCTTGTCCCCCAATTGGTCGACTATACTGCTCCATTTCATTTCACCTCTTCCTCACTCAGCTCTGCCTTGTCGTCTCCACAGCACGCTCTCCGGTATGAAAAAGACGCCGAGCCCACAGCTTCTAATGGTCGCCAATCGCTGGTGCTTCCAACTGCCTCCGTTCCCCCGGACAGCACTTCAGCAGCTGTCTTCGCTCCATTCGATTACGACTCTTCGTCATCGACTTGTGCACTCTCCGTTGGCTCCACATCGCCAGCTCCTCAGGTTCCCTACGCCGAGGACATGCTTCATAGCAACGTATACAACGATTGTCCGCATCAATTTCATCAGCTCCAACGCAGCGTGCCGCACACCGCCATTCCTCCGCACACGTCTTCCGCTCATCCTGTGCAGGTCGATCATTACACGGCATCCATTGCACACGAGGAATGTGGCCTCTCACATACTGCATTGTCGACGAGACACCATCCAACACCACAGAGCAGCTCTTTTAGAGCCCACAACTCCGCGGGTTCCTATTTCGCAACTTCACAGCTTCCTGGGCAACAGGCGAGCCACATGCCATCATCAATGACTTCAGTCTCGCTTCTCGACAATCCCGACACGTATTATCACGCGTCACCAGAACCAGGCCTTGACGTCAATGCTCAGCATGCACTCCTTCCTACATCTGATCCGCTTTCACTCTCCGAATCACGTCCTGGCTATCATTATGCACATCAGCGTGGCCCTTCTCGCCCACGAGTCGTGGAGACGGTCCATGGCCAGGAACGGCATGGCAAATATCACCCTAGCCACGTGCCCGACCAAAACCGCCACCGTCACCAACCGTCGAGGCCACCAACTGCTTCCCCGTCGGAGACTCGATATTCCCTACAACAGCCTGAGCGCCGCAATGTAAGCACAGTCGCACAACCTGAAGCGAGTTCGTCTTGTGCAACCCCTGAGCCGTACCACACCGCTCTGAACTCGATGCGCGTATCGCAACTCGTACAACGGACCAGTGCTCTCCCTCGTTCCACAGGGATGCCTTACGCCAAACGACTGTCAGTGGATGACTCGTCTACCAGCTCCGAGGACGCATTCCCGCTTTCTCACCCTATCCAAGGACAGAAACTCGGTGGGGCCAGAAAGCGACTTGATGCACAGGCACCATTGCGTTTGTCGTCAGATTTGCAAGCGACCACTGAGTAAGTCATTGCGTTCAGGCTATCATATCAGCATTCCTCATATTCCATAGTCCTTCCGTGAAACCTTATGCGTGTGGCCACGAGAGTTGCTGGCCTTCCAATGTACCATCTAGTCGTGCCTGTTTTTGCACTTCGCGTGGCCTCTCGGATCATAACAAGGCTGCACACTCGGAGGACTCGGGGGGAGACAGACCATATCGGTGTGGCTTGGAGGGCTGTGGCAAATCGTGGAAGGTATGTGAAGACCCTTTCTTCCATGCTCGTTGGAGCTGACGCGTGGCTCAGAGTATCAATGGACTGCAGTACCATCTTCAGATGTGAGCCTCGTTGCCATTATGAGCAGCATTAACTAATGGTCCTGTGTCGTAGTTCCAAGGCCCATTTCCAGCATGCCATTACTAACAACTATCTTTGTGCCTACATGAATGACCTCACTAGCACCACAACCGCAGAGGTTTACCAGTCAAGTGAAGGAGATGACAAGACTAAGAAGCAGTACAAGTGTCCTCACGAAAATTGCCCTAACCAGTATAAGCAAATGAGCGGCCTGCGCTATCATCTGGCACATGTAAGTACAACGCCAGAGACGCATGGAATACTCTGTTGACAGTGTCGTTCTTCAGGGCCATCCAGTAGACCTTCCTAAGCAACTAGAACTTGTCCCTCCTGCTTTAAGCCGCAAGTTAGCGGAGAAGATGCGCGTTCAAGCATCTGGCTCGCCGCGCAACGATAGCGAACCGCCCAACGACCCTATGCAGAGCTCATTCCATCATTAGAATTGCTTCTCCACGGTGCTACTCAAAATAATTTTCATTTGTTCATGGTTTTCAGGGTTTGTTATTTAGCAGTGGTTTCATATGTAACGTAGGCAAGTCAGCATCACATATTCTATCCGTCATATCGCACATCCCATTTGTGGTCGTAATTTACTTGTACTTATTGATATCTTTAAACGGTGGATATCTCGTCCGCCAGGTCATTTTATACATTCTATGTGCTAGAAGAGGAACTCCAGCGTGGCTTCGAGTAAGTAGATTGATCCGACAATGAATACAACTGATCCGCCCAACGAATTGGAGTTTCATCGTCCACCATTACCTTGGCCCGTAGCAAATTGGCTGGCACTATGTTTCGATTAGTAAAGGTTTCATTAGGGGTAGAGATGGACGTACAGATCCCTCATTGTTGGATCGGACATAAGTTCCTCCATCGAAGGCATTTGTCCGGTTTGAACGCGGCGCATCTGAGGGCGAATACACGTGAGTCATGTAGGGGCAGAAGGTGAAGGCGAAGGCGACCGTACCATATTTGCCACGGTTGGATTGGACATGAACCTTTCCAGACCACCGTTGGCCATCAATCGTTGCGCCATCTGCATCATCATCGGATCGTTCATCATGTTTGCCAAGTTGGGCATGCCTCCCCCTCCGCCGAACGCATCCGCCAGACCGGCCAAGTTTGGCGCTGAATCTGATTGAGCGGGATTCGAGGACGGAGATAGTTGATCCTCGGGCATGAGCGGGGGCGGCCCGTCATCCTCGTCCTCGGTGGGCAAGCGTTCTTGTGCATTCTTGAGGCCCGATTTGAGATTCTCATTTGTCGGATCAAGTTCGGTGCCCTTGCTAAACGCAGCTGCTGCGGCCTTGTAGTCGCCCAAACTGTAATATGCATGACTGGAAAGACGGGGGTGAGTAGTTCACGTCGGTGCAACGGGGGAACGAAGGTACCCAAGGCGAGAATAGGCTTTGACAAAGGAAGCGTCGACCTCGATGGCCTTCTTCGCGTCTTCGATTGCGGATGCGTGGTCGCCTTTGCTAGAGTAGGCGGCGGCGCGATTAGAGAAATAGACGGCGTTGGCGGGGTCGAGGGCGATCGCTTTTGAATACGAATCGATTGCCAGATCATGTTTCTTTGCGGACATCTGGGCGTTTCCGGTCTGCTTGAGCTTCTCTGCCGCCTTCTTATCCTCTGCAGAGGGCGATGCAGACGTGGATGGGCCAGATGGGGAAGGTGATCCCACTTTGTCTCTGGTCTTTAGGAAGACATCAAATATGGTCTGCAACTTGGCAGGCTTGATGCTGAGCTGTTTGCGCTGAGCATCGTTGGAAGGATCTACGCCGAACGCCTCGCCGATGCATTGGACTGGAGGGGGTTAGCTAGATTGGTATGAAACTAGACGACGCACCGGCGACATCGAGACCCTCCTTGTCGTCGTCCTTGACGGTGCCGTCCTGTATGGACTCGTTGAGAAAGTCGATAAAGGCGAGGACGAGCTGCTGTTTCTTGAGGTCTGCCATTGAGTTCTATAATGCAAACAGCCGACAACAAAAAGACTTTTGCTTCACGACGAGCAAGTTGAACATGTTTTTTTGTGGTATTTCTGGTGAACCCCCGCAGGACCCCGTCGTGTCCGCAAAGTCGGGTCATGTCTACGACCGTCGTCTCATTCTCAAGTACATCAACGACAACGGCACCGACCCACTCACCGGCGAAAAAATCGAGGAATCCGATCTCCTCTCCATAAAAGCCAGTCTGTACTCTTCTCCTGCTCCTCCCTTTCGTGCACTCACCTTCTATTAGACCCAAAGGCTGCCCCTCCGAGACCACCATCCGCGACATCTATCCCCGCACTCCTCCATACCCTCCAAAACGAGTGGGACGCTCTCGTCTTGGAGACCTTTGCGCTCAAACAGCAGTATAACAACACTCGGCAGGAGCTCAGCTATGCGCTGTATGCACAGGACGCGGCCAGTCGCGTCGTTGCCCGCCTCATACGAGAACGCGACGCCGCCAGAGAGTATGTCTTGCGCACTCATCCTTCCTTTTCTTGTCCTGACAGGTAGATATACAGGGCCCTCACCAACGTCCAGGCCAGTATGGGTATACCTTCTGCACCGTCCAATGGTGCGGATGTCGAAATGGCTGAGGAGGTTCCTCCAGCCGCTCTGCCAAAGCACGTCATCGGCCAGATCGAGGAAACTCAACATACTTTGTCTGCCACGCGTAAGAAGCGCAAGGCACCCGCTGGATATGCCACCGCTGCAGAAGTGAAAACATTCGCGGTGAAACAAACCATCTCGTCTCTCCACTCAGCCTCTCCTGCTGGGATGAACTCGATTGCCATCTCGCGTGTACACCCCTCCCAGTTTTTGACCGGTGGAAACGACAAAATCGTCCAACTCTACGACAGAAGCACGGACAAGGTACTCGCCTCCCTCAAGGGACATACGAAGAAGGTCAATCATGTCGCTTTCCGAGAGCGCGATGGCGAACCCACGTTGCTGTTCTCTGCTGGCGCCGACAAGATCGCTAAAATTTGGTCCCATGACAGCTCTTCTGGCGAGTACCTCCCCAAAGCCACGATCAAGACGCACAAAGGCGACCTGACTGGCCTCGTCATCCACCCCACGTCCACGCTAGTCGCGTACTCCTCCCTCGACAAAACGTACTCCCTCCATGACCTCTCCGACTTCTCTCAGGTATATCACTCTGCGCCTGCCGAGGAGGCCATCACATCACTTGCCGTCCATCCGGACGGTGCACTACTTGCTCTAGGAACACCTTCATCGAAGATTCAAATAACTGATGTTCGCACAGGCGCCGTGGCTGCTACCATCTCGCCGGAGGGTGCACCCTTTTCAGTCCATACCTTGTCGTTCTCCGAGAATGGCTATCACCTCTTGTCACCCGATAGTCCCTCTTCGGTGGCTATTTGGGACCTCAGGAAGATGACAGCGGCCCATTCTATACCCCTCGGTGACACCTTCAAGGTCAACAAGGTTGTATACGATTACAGCGCCAATTTCTTTGGTGTCGCTGGTAACGAAGGTATCCGTCTGTTTGCACACAAGACCTGGGACGAGCTGGTCCGCTTCGAGGAGGCAGGTGATGCGACCGATTTTGTGTTCAGTAATCACGGGAGGGAACTTTGGGCTACGAGCGGGAGAGAGGTTAGGATTTGGAGTGTTCCCGAGTAGTCTGCATGCTATGTACTTGCTTTCCCTCCGATGCTCGAAAATATATTTTTGATGTGCGGGCATTAATCGTCATAAGACTGTTCGACCTCGGCTGCAGCGGTTGAAACATTCAAGGACAATCCCCATCGAGGCAGTAGGATGAAAATGATTGTCATTGATGCGTTGGCGCAAGTACTACTTGGTACATACAATGCGTAATTTGATAAAAATTGGTGTGATCGAACGTAAAACCCGAAAGAGTATAATGGTAATCGAAGTGATGCTTAGGTAAATGTAAGGAATGTATTACCAGCAGTTGGAGCGTAAGGGCCAAAGCGACAGCCTGCAGAAAAAATGAAGGTCGCGGCCACCTGTCGTCAAAATATTTTAAGAGGAATCCTGAGGAAATATACAGTGTATATGGGTACAGCATCCGAATTTCCCTTGTTACCGCGAGGTTACCATGTTGATGGTCCAAATATCTCCCCGGGATTTATCAATTTGAGGGGGGTGCCCATGGCGTCGGCGGTGTTTTGCCAGGCGACGTTGCCCCACCAGTTGAGGTTGATGCCACCCTTCGGCAGCTGCAAGGTGAAGAAGATGAAGATGAGACACATCGCGACACCGGCGTCAAGTCCGGCAGCCAGAATGTAATTGTAACGCATCCACCAGCGGAAGTGGTAGCGGCGCATGAACCACTGGAAGAAGAATCCGACCAACAACCAGGAGGAGTAGTTGATGCCCGTCGCAGGAGGCATCGCACCAATGCCAGCAAAGAGCACGGGGATGTTGATGTATCGCCAGTAGGAAAGAGGGAATCGGCGGGCGAGATAGTAGAAGGGAATAGGGAGCATAGCGCCAAGGAAGAAGAACCACATGATGGGGTTATACATTGCGCCCACGCCGAAGATTCTCTGCGGGCCGATACCTCCCCAGAGTAGAGAAGATGTAGCGAATACCGTGGTGGAAGGACACGTGAAGAAGCTTTGTTGGTGGGGTTGGCAGATGTCGACTATGTTCGCAAACATCCAGTTTTGCACAAGAGTGACCACGATGCTACTGATCAATGCGGCGATGACCTGAGCGGAGAACATGAGACGAGGAGGAATCTTCATGTAGTGACCGAGTTTCAGGTCACCAGCGAAACCAACTGCTTGGTTCGTGCCGGCGTAGGCAGTGGCCTTAAAGATCATGACGGCCACAGGTTTGCCTGGGAAAATGTAGCCAGCGATGAGCTCGTACATGACGCTTAATGCGATTGACTGGTTTGTGATGGCTTGGATCATGCCAACTGGGATCGACAAGAGCGCAGCAAAGAATAAGGCGAGGCACACTCCCCAGATGGGAAGTTCGGTGGGAAAGATTTCAACCGCGACGCAAAGCCATATCAGCATTATTGCTCCCAGCAACGCATACCACCATTGAGGAACTTCAGGGTATGCTTGCATAAGACGGGAGTGGACGTCACGCTCGTCCTTCAGATTTCTCCTGAATCGTTTGACGATATCACGGCGGTACCACACTAAACACGGCGATCAGACAAAGCGGTGTGAAAGTAGATAAATACTTACGGAAGGAATGCACAACGACGGAGGTAAACGCAGCAAATGCGACGCCGTATGCGACCGCTAGTGTTGCAGATAGGAATGCTGGGGAATATGCTTCGTACTTGTTGATGTCGAAAATGCCGTCGGTGATCACTTGCGCTGGATCGTAGGGCATACCGGTGTTGTCGAAGGCAACCGACGATGACATCGGCAAGTAGCTCATATAGAAACTATTTGTGTCTGCAGAAATTCAAGGGCTGAGATTTACATCCTGGAGAAGCGGACCAAATGGCTCACAGTATAAGATAGGTGCGATGATCCAAAAACAGATCAAGAAGCCGACACCCGTGTTCGCCTCTGACCACCACTAGAAATGAAGGTGAGAAACTGTAATAAAACATCTGAGGAGATAAACACACCGGTGAAACGAGGGGGTTAGAAAAGTAGGATACCATGGCCCAGTCAAAGGTGAAAATACCCATGCCAAGACCAGTGGAGGTACCGAACAAAGTATTGACGACGACATTGTTTGGTGCGATCCAGCACACCCAGTTGAAAACACTGAGGCCAGTCCAAAGGTAGCCGGGAACAAAATACCATAGGAAGCTGCATGCAACCACAATGGTGAAGAATTTCTCCCGAGAGATGTGGCGGTGATCGGGTTTACCATAAGCCCTATGAAGCGTATTGAAGAGCGCACAGTTGACCAAGGCCCCGGGCCAGATCATGCTGCTAGGATAGACGAGGAAACGGCGGAGAAGACCACCCAACGAGAAACCAATCAACTGCGTGGAAAGAACAAGCAAGAGCTCGTACGCAGTGCTGAGGGTCTGGTTGTAGAAGATGCGTTGCGCGGCAACAATGTCGGTTGCATATGCACCACTGACAACTACATTGGCCATGACGGTGATGAGGACATGTTCTTTGATGTTGAATGGACCGGGGTTCAGCGTCCAAGTATAGCCGAGGGTATTGAAGCGGGTGGTAGGCAGGACACGCTCGAGGCCCTTTCCAAGAGGCAAGGCCGTCAACTGAGCGACGACACCCGTAATGAGAACAGAGGGATCTGGAAGCAAGCGTGAATTTGAGTGACAGCAGCGTAGCTAAAGAATAAACTTACACCGCATAGAGAAGAACTGATTCATCGCTGAGATGACGACCGTGTAGAATAAGCCCAATACCCATGTACGAAATGTGTTGACGGGCATTGTGGGATCATCGACGCTGGAGATCGCAGCGCGAACCTCAGGATAAGGGGATTCGCTGTGGGCACCAGTGAGAAAAATAAAGTACGAAACATGAGATCCAACCCACTCGTCGTAATCAAATGCAGTGCCTTGGGTATCAGTTTTGGATGCGGTAGAATACCTTGCGGACTCTGAGCGAGATTGTACATCGAACTCCGAGATACGGATGGAGCCGCTGTCAGGGACCTTTTTCCTCTCAAGCTCGAAAACCTCTGTGCTGGAATCTGAGAGAGATTGCAACTCGGAATGATAATCGTAGTTGGGGTCGTTCAGATGCTCCAGAAGGAAATCGACATCCTGAGGAACATCTGGTACACCTCGATGACGAGCGGAAGAAGGGGTCACGATGTTTGTCGCGCTGTTGAAAGCTCCGGGAGCCATGGCTTCTCCGATATCAACGTCAGGTAGAGAGAATGGGAAGCCGATCCTCAAGAGGTTCACGGGTGGGGGCTTATGGGGGGGAACGGGAAGATGGTGTGTTCACAGGAATTCGCGGCCTTTTGAGTCGTCGATTTGTAGAGTGGACACTACAAATGAACCTGACCGGATCCGGAATGAAAATATGGGCCATGAATGGCGGTGGAAGTACGTCGAAGATGACAAGACAATAGGCCAAATTTGACAAGGTCCAGAGCGAAACAAAAAGCTGGGAGGGGCTTCTCGCCCGGTCGGTTAAGCGGAACAAAAAGTGTGGACCTCCCGTATTAGTCCGTGACGTATACGTAGAATCACCGCACCAGCCAATCTGTTCATCGCGCGAATACATAAGCCATTCTCAACACTCTGAACCGGGTGAGGGGTAACTTTACCACAAGCTGCTACTCACCCAAGATCATAGCGCAGTCTCACATAGGCCGAGGGGAAACGGTCCAGGAGAACCTGTAGATCCGAACATGAAGTTATTGTCCGCCGGTTTGAGACCGCTGCAATTGTCTTCGGGTACACTTGAGAAAACAATAAACATCATTTCCTAATATGGAAAGGTGGGTATGAACGTCGGGGCAGCCGTACATACAAAACGCCAAGCAGATGCGGGTCGCCGAGTCAGCCTATCACGGATCAGTGTGTAAGTTGGATAAAACACTCCTGTCGATTCGCATGCGTACCTGGTCTATCATTACGTGCGATATGCCAAGTCAATGTTATGTGCATTGACACACTTACCTCTTCCCGCAATGATACACCTGGATGACGCAATTCCAGCGCTCTGTGTCATATTCGACCGGCCCCGCAGCAGTCCGAGAGAGACTGATCCCATTCGTAAGTAAACACGGACCCTTTCATGCACTCCTCCGGGTGAACTGTCCTCGTGAGTCCATAAAAATATCCCTGGCACTCGCAGTCGCAATGATGACGAATGGATTCTACCCATGTGATGATTCTGCTCTGATCCTCTTATCAAGCGCGAAAGCCCACTACTCTCTTCAACCTCTCATCCCCATCTCTCTGGGCAGCCGTTCACCATGTCAACCATCGAAACCGTGACCCAAACAGAACCGACTGTATCTCTGTATTCGAAAGGAGAAGATTCATACAAAGATGCTCATCTTTTACCCTATTTCTCTCAGGATAAACATCCTGCTCTGGTTCCTTTCGAGCACGTTGACCCCGAATTTCGTGCTCTCTCATACAAATACGCTCATCTTTTACCCTATTTCTCTCAGGATAAATATCCTGCTCTGGTCCCTTTCGAGCATGTTGACCCCGGATTTCGTGCTCTCAATCATCCAGATCCTCGCACCTTTTTGAAGGACGCAACGAATGTCATCAAGCTAACCCCAAACTTGGGTACAGAAGTCCGAGGAATCCGCCTTACGGATCTCGATAACAATGGGAGGGATCAGCTTGCATTAGAGGTAATGATTGAAGTATCGCCAGATCGCAGCATCATAAATGCTCGCACAATAGGTTGCTAGACGTGGATTGATGGTCTTCAGGGACCAGTCAGATTTCATCGACCAGAGTCCAGATGCTTATCTAGAATGGGGCCGTCACTTTGGAAGGTCTGTTGACCGTCCCTGATTTCATTCCACTGAGCCAAGTCCTATCTGGCGCGTAGGCTGCACATTCACCCCACTTCGGGTCACCCAAAGGACTACCCACAGATCCATCTCGTATACAAGTTAGATTTCCTGTGGCCTTCTATATACGGACACGTCTAATCGCTTTGCTACTCAACAGGGATGGCAACTCCACTTTCAACTTTGAAAACCAAGACAGCATCACGACTACCTTTTGGCACTCTGACGTGTCCTATGAGCTTCAGCCCCCAGGGCTCACCACGTTCTTCCTTCTCTCTCACCCGTCGACAGGTGGCGACACGCTGTTCACGTCGCAGGTTTCGACACTGAAGAAGCTATCCCCATCTTTCGTTGCATTCCTCCGAACCCTGAGCGCAGTGCATTCCGGAGTCGAACAAGCCAATTTTTCCCGCTCAGGAAAGCGGGGAGGCATAGTCAGACGCGAACCAGTGGAAACTATCCATCCCGTGGTGAGGCGTCACCCGGTGACTGGCGAGGAAGCACTTTACGTCAACAGGCAGTTCACTAGACGCATTGTTGGTCTGAAACGTGAAGAGTCAGGTAAAGTTATTGCATACATTCATGATGGCGTCCAACACTGACCACAACAAGAAACTATCCTCAAATTCTTGTTTGATCACATCGACAAAAGTGGCGACCTACAGGCCAGAGTAAAGTGGGAACCTGGTACTGTGGTACTATGGGATAACAGGGTAACCGCGCATGTGAGAAAAGCTCATGGATGGGTCGATGACTTGCTTACTGACGAGGCTTGTGGTAGTCCGCTATCGTTGACTATGGGGAGTCGAAGGAGCGCCGTCACGGTGCTCGCATCACGCCTCAAGCAGAACGGCCTATTCCAGCTTAGAGTTGCCAAGCTAGTGTGATACGTCTTTATAGTGTGTTGATGAAGTTGCAAGTGTTGATGAGAGTGGCTGTACTACACATATCAATTGCGACCGTCATATCCTTCACCGGCTTTCCACACTTTCTGGACTAGTAAAGCTATATAACCTTGGGGCTCGGTTTGGTCGCGTTCGTTGCAGATGCCGCAAGACACAAAATTTCTCTTCTTTGCGTACTGTGGTGTCGCCCTGTCTTTGCTCAGGGAATTTAACAATGAAGTCACTGAACCATACATGGTGTGCTTCTTTAGCCTGCGTACCAACTACGTATTGATAATCGCCAGGACGAGCCTTTCCATGTCCCGCAAGCACAAGCGTACTGCAGGGGCGAGTGGTCGACCTGGGACCCAAAGATCACTACACCACCAGGACTGTCAGTATTCGTTCTGGCGATACAACTCATGCACCTGAACAATAACTCTGCAGGTATATCCTAAGCGTCCTGTTCCATCGCATATTCATGTTTCGCTGCAACCTGGCGCTACTGCGATTCACAGTGACGCTCACCTTGATCTCCCTTCCTGTCTGCGTTACTCGTCTCCTCGCATTTCACCAACGTCGTCGTCCACCTCCAATTCTCTCGCCGAGTGCAGATGCACTTGTTTTATCCATATTTCCAATTGCCTGGTTTTATGGGTTTCTGTACTACACAGAGATTCCCAGTCTTGTTTCGGTCCTGCTAACCGTCATATTTGCAACTCAACACTGGCATTTGTCGGCAGCGGCGGTGTGTCTCGTACTGTTGACGTGTTCTAATCTCGCCCTCAACCCTCGCAGTTGGGTGCTATTGGCTGCCTGTTCCGTCAAACGAACATCGTATGGGTAATATATGCATTTGCCACCAGTCAGCTTATGCGGTTACGGTTCAGACGCGGAAATGTGCTACATGACCCGCCCGCATTATCCGCTGGCCCAGGCGAGTAATACGGACTCCATTTCAGCTTGTTGACTGGATCTGTTGCGTACTTTCAGGTGACCTTCTACGAGCGATCGTCAGTGCCCCAGTCGCATTTCCAGAGCTACTCTCACCCTCTATGCCTTACGCACTCGTGTTGATCCTATTTGGGGCATTCGTACACTGGAACGGAGGCATCGTGCTAGGTGCGGTATCTCGGAGCCAATCTTGCATCCATGAATCTGACGGCTGCTTCCGCGTTGTAGGCGACAAGGCTAACCACGTTCCCGTCCTGCATGTACCCCAGTTATATTATTTCATCGCATTTGCGACAATGATGGGGTGGCCCGTGGTCGCATTTGGTCGCGGTGGCCCACTGAAGCTTGCAAATGAAGTCATTCGCCGTATGTTCGGAACTAGCAGGTCCGCTCGTTTTGACGTGGTAGAAATCTGCTGACGTGTTGAATAGGAGAGTTGCGTCCACAGCCTTGCTCTCAGCACTCATGGCACTAACAGTGTACAAGTTCACGTGAGTCGTACGCCGTCTTCTATCGCCGCACCTGAATTCCTAGGTTGGGCCACGAAAGTATCCACCACCCATTTTTACTCGCTGATAATCGCCACTATACTTTCTATATCTGGCGCCGGGTGTTCATGATACACCCGATTGTGCCTTACCTGTTTATACCCGGATACCAAGCTTGCGCATGGGCGTGGTGGTTGCGTGTTGGTAAGATGGATTTACCGCTATTGATGGAATTGGGAATTAACCCTGAACGTTGTCAACCAGCTGGTGACCAGACATTGTTGCAGACCCTCGTTTTGCCTCTTGCGATCATCCCTACGCTGTTACCTACGCCGCTTCTGGAACCACGGTATTTCTTGGTTCCATATATCCTTCTACGGGCTCAGGTGGGGGACATGAGCACTGTGGGACTTTTGGTTGAAGGCTTGTGGTATGGGGCGGTGAATTTCGCAACGACCTACGTGTTTTTGTACATGGAACGCGCGGGAGTCGGTAGATTTATGTGGTGACTAACAAATATACAAACACGGTTGCTAGTCGTATTTTCAACGTTGACCACAACCACGACCACGACTAGGACGTGGCAGACAACGCGGAGCTCCACACTGTAGCTGGCTGGAACAGTCCACAGATTCTCTAACTCTACTTGGAAACTTTCACAGTGCAACTAGCAATTTGTCCTCATGGCCTCCGAAGCCACCTCCAAAGCTTCTCGGCCATCCAAGCCGTCAACACGCTCCTCTTTCCGCCATTCCCTTAATTTCACGTCTGTTGGAAAGGCTCTCGTCGACGTGATCAACAAGGACGGCCGCGACCGCGGCAGCGCATCTAAGAAAGCCAAAGAGTCTTCCTCACGTCGCCTCAGTCTCATGAACACCACCACAACTGTCACCCACGCGTCTGTCTTACACAAGTCAAAGTCACCCACTCCCCCACAAGGGAAGGAGGATAGTCCTTCGTTCAAGACTATAACCCGTAGAAGACAGTCCGCGCTCCTTAAGCATGCTCCTCCAACCACGGACGAACATGGGGTTAAGTCGACAGAACCTGCCCCCTCTAGTCCTTCTAGACGTTCTACACTGCGTTCGAAGACCGGTTCCTCCACCATCTCGTCCGCTTTACCAAAATACCGGCCCAGGTCAGCGGTCGTTGAGCCGATCAAGAAGCCGCTTTCCCCTGTTCGAGCAGGTACTAGGAGGCGGTTCAGTACTTCAGAAGAGGACGACGCTGAACAGCGAGATTCTCCCAAGGGCAGAGGTTCGGTGAATTCCAATGCGGACAAGGTTCAGCGGCCTATCAGCCCATTGCCACACAGAGCATTGGCAGTCAAAGTCAATCTCCCCAGCCCTTCTGCGCCCTCCACTCCCACCAAGTCTAGGATTGCCCAACCATCCGCCAAGTCTGGCTCATCCCCTTCTCGTGCTGCATCCGTGAGACCGGCGAAGACAGTTAAAACCGTTGTAACTTCGTCCCCGTCGCGAGCCGCTGCCACGCGACCTCCCTCCTCAGCTTCATCATGCAGCTCATCTCGCACCCAACCTTCACCTTTGAACCCAACTTCGCTCAAGAACGCCTTTGGTTTCGCTCGTTTGAAAGCATCCAGTCAGAATACGAGCCCATTGAGTGGCACTGCACGTCGGCCTCCGGAATCTCCACTTGCTCGTCACACACGTCAATCTTCCATCATCACTCTTGGCAGTAATGGTAAAGACTCCCCAACGAGACCCTCGCAGAGCGATGACGGGAACAGCGAGGATAGCGTGGAAGTTGGAGATGTCGAATTACTTCTTGCTCCAGTGGCATCTCTAGCAGCGCCGACTCCTGCAATCCCGAGGATTCGCACAACGAAAGCTCAATCCTCAGACTCGGAACTCCAGACTCCTTCCCGTCCACCCAGCCTACTGCCCACTCGCGCCAATCTGTCGTATTTGTCCCCACTGCCTCCATCTGAGAGCTCGCCAGCACTACGGCCAAGAGGGCACGGCGGAGACCAAAATCGCGGTTCCATCTTTTCTTGGGAACAAATAGCAGCGGACGGCCTCGCGCGGGAGGATCTGGAGAGCAGGTTGGCAGATATCGCAGCTCCTTTCACTCCAGGTGGTCAGTCTCCGAATCCGAGTACCTTAGGGCTAGAAGTCCCGGAGACTCCCAATTTATCTGCCTTGCCCTCCCCCTCTGGTTATGGTTCTATCTCGCAGGTTCTCCTTCCAGACGTAACCCCTTCTCCGGCAGTTCACCATTTGAATCCCATATTCGAAACGTCCATCGAACTTCCTCCCTTGGCTGATTCCAGTACCATCACCCTCCTTCGTCTGCAGATTGCTCAGGCTGAGACTATTGCAAAGGAAAGACTGTCGCGTTTGCAGGAGCTCGAGGAGCAGTTGTATGCTGCGAAACAATATCGAGTCATGGAGACAGAAGAACTTGCCAGGCAGATTTCCGTCCTAGAGCAACAACTGCACAACAGCGTGGAGACGAGAGATCGGGCGGACGAGGAGCGAGCTGCTTTCACGACATCGCTTCAAGATAAACTGAAGCGGGCGGAGACTCGGTGCGACCAAGTCGCCCAGGTAGGCTTTGAGCGAGGTCAACAGGCAGCTCGCGTGTCGTGGGATGCCATGCTTGCCAATTTGCATAAGAGTTGGGAAGCGGCATGTACCGCCCAGGAGGCCATCAGCTTGTGGTCCTCGGTGAAGGATCAGGCTGATGATGAGAAGAACAGTATACAATCAGCTCGTCAAATGTTGGGCGTCTTTATGGCTGTGCTGGATCACAGCCAGGAGCGACTACAAGGTCTACTTGCGTAATTTCATGTGGGTTCGAGTTATGCAAACCTCGAAATCTACATCTCTCATGTGTTGTTCACAGGTCACATTACGACCCACCCGTATCCTTGGATCTAGGGAACACTCAATCTTACAATGTCCAATCTCATGTTTCGTCATGCCATCTTCTAGTCACGTCTGTAATCACATTGTACATAGTACACTATACCGAATCGGGTTACGATCTTGATGGTTATTAGTTGAGACAGTATTGTTTCTTGATCTTATGCAAAACATTCCATTGCTTCCATGCAAGCATCTAATAGACATCCGTGATTGTTGACCGGAGTAGCCTGTTGCATGCGGTCTATCACAGCTTTCAGGAGAGCGTCTCGACTGGGAGGAATTCAGCAAATGTAAAGAAAAGTCCGCGAGCGTACTTACTCGACCGGTCCATATGCTACTCTCACATCATAACGCGTTGATTGGATCAACAGAGGCCACGAAGAAGATACTGGGGTATCAAGTATAAATGATATCAGCGCCTTGGCTTTGCGCTTGGGAAACAAGATAGTCGCGATGGCGGAGAAACCAGATAGAGTCTCTTCGATCGAGAGGGGGAACTTGATGGATAGGAGTTTCAGCTGAGCCTGCAGCTGCGCGCAAGACGACCAGTAGTCGCTAAGACGTTGAACGATCTATCATGATCGGCGGTCAGTGGGGGGTCTAACGTCCGATGAGGTCCGCACCTGGCGAGTAGTTTGGTCTCCGTTCCCAGTGACGAGCTGCTTCGCTGTTCGCAGCATCAATGCGCTCAGGAGAGGTGAGACTTCTTTGCGCTTGGTCTTGGTGTCTTCCGTCCGACTAATCTGAATCTGCGGGCTAACTGGGCGAAAGTTTATGCAAGGAACGGATACATTGTAAATCGATGCAAATGAAAATTCGAATAGATCCGGCTGGACCTTAGTTGCCTTCCACATATGCAGGCCTTGGAGGGCCTCCAACTCATCTGCTTGGTGACTGAGCATTTCACCAATGACATTGGATGGCTAGACTTACCTTTGAGGTGGAAAATCTCTGCGCGTGTACTATTTTTCTGTACATGAATGCGGCGTTCAGCGTCTTCTACTACATTTATGACCTCCTCCTTCTGTGAACGGACTCCATCAAGCTTCTCCTGAAGGCGATCAAGCTTCGTTTGGGCTTCCCTGACATCAGCGTGGTACGTATCCAACTCCGCACTAGTCTTCTGTCAAGACCGCTACCGCAGTTCAGGACAGATCATCACGCACCTTTGTTCGGCAAGAGTAGTCTTCAGCTCGTTCAAGTAGTTTCGATCGCACCCGTCGAGTTCTGCTACTTCGGCCTTTTCTCGCTCAAGCTCTGCCATGAGTTCGTCGTGCTCCTGCTGCAGGGCGGGGACTATGTCTTGGGCCTGTCGGATAATTCCCTCGAGAGTCCCAGCATCCTGGAGAAAGTATCATCAGCAACACTCATGCATAGAACCTACGCCGCTCACTGTTTCTAGGTTTTTAAAACCTTCATTTGTCTTCTGGTACAACTGCTCGACCAATTGCGCCTTCCAGTCATACCACTCTGACTTGGCTTGCGCATGATTGTGTGCCTTGATTAGTTTAAGCTGGTGCAGTAGCTCTGCCTGCCCGCTTTCATCGGTGTTGACAAACTCCTGAAAAAGTGGAGGGGTCGCTTTTTGGGCTTCCGCCTCCGCCTCCTTATGTATCTCTTTGATCCGCTCGACCCAAGTTTGCAAGTCTTTACCGACGTGACTGTAGAGCTCGAGTTGAGGAACGTTGACCGCCATCGCGACCGTATATTCCGCAAGTGGTATTTGCGCTTCCATCGAAACCCTCCGTGAAGGACGTAGAACAGAGGGATTGACAACCGAACGTCGAGGCGCAGCAATGTCGTCCATAAACCGAATACCTGTCATCTCAAAGAACTGCTCAATAGATATCCTGGAACCTTGAGATTCCTCGACGCCATCCCCTTCTAATTCGCTTCCTTGTTGTACGTCGTTGTCAGGATCGGGCTGAATTCGATCGCCCAATGTATGCGCTAAGCTTTTGCGAAGAGGGGATGCAGGATCGGGTATGTCGCCAAGTGGAGAGTGTCGCTCAGAATGCTGTTCTTGTCCTTCGGGTTCACCCAAGCTTGTTAGCGAGGCCAGCTGACCGATAGATTTCCTCGTGGGTGAGATATTTGTGGACATCTGTGGGTTGGGAAACACATTTCCCAAACTCTTTCTCTGAGCAGAATAGCCTGGTGGCCATCGAAAACCAACGGAGGGGCGCTTGCTTGGTCCAGCACCAAGTTGCTCCTCACCATGAAAGGATGCTAACTGTAGGGGCGAAGGCTTCGATGGTGACAATAGAACTCGAACAGCACCAGTACCCCGCCCTGGTGTAATGGACAATCTCTCCGCGGGCCACTTCCTAGCACTTGGATCGGGGGTGCCTGACGCATTATTCGGTTGCTTCCGAGGAGAAGGACGGGCAATAGGGGGAGCAAACGCTGCAGTGAACTTTTTCAGCGACTGAGGTGCCTTGGCAGGTAAAGATGTACGGGAATGGACAGGGGACACCGGGAAGTGAGGTTTGGGAGTGAAAGTGAAGTTCAATGATTCGGGGATGTTTGCAGGCGACGGAGAGTTTGCGGGCGGTGCTGCTGATGTGGTAGCTTGAGGTGCCCTGAAAACGGGAGGCTTGTCTGGCGGTGGTTCCACTGGTTCCGCGGCGGAAACGGTAGGGTACTCGTCAGGTGGTACCTCTGGGTACAAGGTTTCAGGGCCGGTAGAAAGGGCAACGGGCAGAGGTTCGGGAATCGATGAATCAGTTTCTTGCGAACCGGAAAATGGAGCGGAGGGAGGTAAATCAGGTACTGCCTGGTTGATTGCCTCCTCCCCCGACTCTTGACTGCTAAAGACTGAAGTCATCGTTGAATCCGCACTCGGTCCAAGACTGACACGCCTCATGAGTTGAGTGACGTTTACAGTCCTATTGCGTTCTTCGTCCTCACCGATATCCTGGTCCAGGAAGCTATCTTCGGTGCTTGTGAAACTATTCTCCAAGCCCTCTTCGCCGCCAATGTCACCAAGGCCAAGGGAAGCTCGTGCAGCCTGTAGCCTCGAGACTGCGTCAGTCAACTCCATCTCCTGGACGTCACCGCCATCATCTCCCCCGTCATCATCCGAAGATGGGATATATGGGGTACTTCCTGAGTGCGTGGCAGAACGAAGGGCTAACCACGCCTCACTGGGTGGCTCGGACGGACGGACGAGAGGGACTGTGAATTCCATTGGTTGTGATACATTGCCCTCCGAAGTGAAGGACTGCGACTGCACCAACTCCTCTTCAACGTAGGATACCTCATTGGATACATCTTGCTCATCATCGTGAACACCGGCAGGCGACTGAGGTATGGCAAGGTTTGCAAGTGGCTGCCGAGGAACTCCAAACGACAGTGAGCGCTTCCTAACGATGTTTCTGGGGACGACCCCCGTGACGTCCATGTCGTCGCCGTCGGACAGATCATCCCAGGCGTCGAACTCGTCATCAATGGGGCCCTCACCAGCTCTGAGAAACGCGGCCGGGGAAAAGCCAGTATCGTCGGTATCCATGTCCATCGACTCCTCTCCACCACCCTCACTGAAAGCTATTGAGAAGCGAGCGGAACTGCGGCGACGAGATTTCCGTGCGCCTGGATATGCATTCTCGTCATTGGTGGCGCGAGGAGTATCTGGCTCTGGCTCAACAGCAGGGGACGACTGGGGTGAAGCCGTGCTGTTCGTGTTCTGGTCCGGAACTTCGAATAGGCGAACGTGAGCATGATTGGCGAAACTGACACGCCTGCCCAGTGATTTGCGAGTCGCGTTCAAGTTGTCGTCGCGATAGTCGCGAGTGATGTCCATAGATTGGGTTGCGTCGTCATTGTCATCGGTTGCACTGACTGCAGCCTTGAGAATGCTCTTTCTTGGAGCCTGAACGACGTTAGGTCGCGATAAGATTATAAAGAAATGAACATACAAGAGAACGACGAGCTTTGGCTGCTGGGCTGAGGCGATCTCCAGGAGCAATGGAATGAGCGCGACGTCTGTTTCCAGGATGAGCCTTGCTGCTGTTGGCGACAGCAAACGAGTTCCGCCGCGCAAGTGAGTTGCGTTTGACTGTCATCACTAAAGTTACACAAAGTTCGGATACTCACGGAGTCCACAATAACAAGATCACGTGATATTCATAGACGCGTCTCATCACATGACCTGCACATAGTTAACTCGCTCTTCCCATCCGTCTCACATTCTTCCTCATCGATCTGCGTTCCATGGCACCAACTACCTCTTCCACTTCCTCCTCAGTGACCACACTCTTCTTGCCTAGCTGCCTGCACTTGTGACTGAGATCTCTGTAAAACTCGGCCCCTGACCTGCTTACCTCTTTTTCTTCTTCATGGAGCCCACCTCTCCTGGTTCTTCGGATTTTACGGCTGCCTGGCGGACATTTTTGTTTGGAAGAATGACGATAGATTCATCAGCCGCTGCCAGGGTATCCTCCTGTATTGAAAGGCCCTGTATTTCCCATCCCAGCTTAGATACAGACCTCGTCGACTTCTTGCTTGTACTTCCTTTCGAAACTTTGTTGTTGGCTGCTTTCTTGCGGCCCTTGGTGTTCTTGACAGTCGTCTCGGGAATATAATCATCCGAAGCATCACCGTCGGTCGAAATCACTGTATCCTCCGCCTGGTCTTCGTCTTCGTCTTCATCCGTATCACGGGAATCTGAGACGGTATCATTTGTGCTGTCGTCTGCCTTCCCGGAAGGTGATGCGTCTGTCTTTGGCTGTGCGCTGAGATATTCCATGGATTTTGCAACTGCGGAGTTATTCCCCTTCCCGGAGAGTGGAGAGGAAGGCATCTCCGACTCAGCATCCGTTTCGTGTTCCTGAGCAGAGTCTTCGCATTCCGACTACGTCAATTTAGCACAACGCTTCCTCCAGGAATCGCGGATAACCTACGTCCCCAACAATATCTTCGATCTCACTCTCTGAATTCGATGCCACCGGTGGCTTCTTTGCAGTCCCAAGCAACCCAGCTTGGTGTAACATATCAATTTTTGCATCCATTTTTCGTTCATTGCGTTCCACCTTCCCGCATGGTAAGCATTATTATCCGGTGATTGTTATGTTGCGTACCTCACTCATGAGCCTTACCGCGTATGTTCTTTCAACGGCGCGCATCCTTTCTTCCATCTCTTTCATCACCTCCTCCCGAGTTTCCGCCTCCACTATGGCACACCGCATCTCTGCTTCATAAAGCTGTAAAGGTTACCATGGATGACATGAAATGTAGTCTCAACCCCATGCATACCCTCAAGCGTAGGTCCTCAATTTCATCGAACAACGCATCTACCAGAGGATTTATTGGTTCCTCATCACTATCTTCCCCTTGGTCATCGTTTACTTCTTCGTCCTCTGGAGTAGAATTGAATCAGCAGTTGGAAGGCTCCACAATATTGGCCTACCTTCGAGCACCTCGAGATGTGCCTCACTGAGCTTCTTTCCTGGCCCTACGCTGGAAATTGTCACCTTCCGTGTAACAGCACGTGGAAGTCCTGAAGGTTTCGGATTGGAACTTGGTTTCGTAGGACTAGCGTGGACCCGGGGTACGGGAGCATTGTTCACTACCGTTGATATCTCTCTTGCAAGCGCAGAGAATTTCATAACATGAGAATTTTCGTCGAACCCAGTGTCATGCGGGTTCACGTTCACGATCATGGTCTAAGCGAGACAAGGGAAGTCAGCGATTTCCTAGATTGTAGACGAGTGACATACGACTCTACCATCGCCAGCAAAGTAATCCATGAGGACCTCAGTCAATTTGCTGTGTCGGAAGGGTATCACAGCTAATCCTCTTCGTATATCTCTAGTATCGCTTTGGCCTGGGTTTGCGAGACTTTGAGCCAAGCGCTTTTGGTTGGACCTCATAACCTACGAGCGTGCTCAAGGTTCAGTCTTCTCGAGATAGTATCTACTTGCCTCCATGCACTGGCCCAGGACCATTAATGACTTGTTTATGTTGCCCGCTTCTTTGAGTCGGTCACCGGCGGTCTGAGTATGTTTCGTCCGCTCAGACCCGGCCAAATCGACCAGAGTAAGTCGAGAAACTTGTATTGAAGTTGGGTCCTACTGAAAATGAGTTGATACTGATCCCACAAGGCAGACAGGCGTACATCTCGGTCACCTCGGTGGTTTCTGAGAATCTTTATGGTGATCAGGCTGTGACTCCGACTGCTTTGACTGTTTGCAATCGTCCCAAACACACGCCTGTGGAGTTGTCCAAGTTTGACGAGAGCTTTGGCTTGCGTGGCGCTGCTAACCCGTAGTTGCTTGAGTGCAGAGACATACCTCCCTGAAGTTCCAGCTGCACCGTCATCCATTGCGTCATGCGCGGGCGAAGGCTTCACTGCGAGGGCCTTTCTGGTCACGAAAACCCCATTTGCGCCCTGTCCAGCGAGGTTTGGCATGCTGCGTGAAGCACCCTGGACTTGATCATCGCTGACCGAAGCAAGGAGGTCGTAAACTTTCTCGTTGTATACTTCGACGTAAGAGATCCAGACAGAATATTCGTAGTTGCGATCGAGTTTGATTACCGTCGAATCAGCGGGTAGGGAAGAGCTGTCTGAAGACGCCATATGCTCAGCTAGAATTTCAGCCAGGGCGGGTTCACTCGAAACACCAACGTCGATGGAAGGAAGGGTAAAATCTAATGGATCAGCTTCTTCCACTCCATAAAGGCGAACGGGTCGATACTATAATCATTTCGTTAGCTGGTTTATCCCGGACAAATCCACGCACTTACGCGTCCGTCACTTTGTCGACCTTCGACACTATTAAATATCACATCTAGTGTCCTTGGCAGAATTCCACCGGAGCCAGGCTGGTTTCCACCCTGAATCGTGTAGGTTTTCCCCGAATTGGTCACCCCATACGCGAAAAGAAGACTATTCTGCCCATCCAGCAGGTTCTGAACGAGTGGGAGTGTCGTTTTCGCAAAAAAGTCGGCTTGCTGAGTGGACGGAAGGAAGACGTGAGAGAACTTGTAGACCGATGAAGGGGCCGTGGTCGATGCTCGATAGTATGCCCCAGGCACACGACCGTCGTTGGACGGGTCGGTCATCCTGACCGCAGTATCTGACAATGGATCCAAGTAGGGCATGGTGGCCGGCTCATCATCACCCAGATAAGGTCTTATGCGAAGATACGCCTGTTCGATGTTGGATCAGATACCGACCGCGCAGGATTTGTTGCACGTACCATGATTGGTTCCTGATCTGCCATGGCTGACTTTGTGGTCGTTGGCTTTCCGGCTTTCTTATGTGCGGTTTTCTTTCCATCAGGCTTCTTGGTGACTGCTGTCTTTGTAGTAGGGCCATCTGTAGCTGCGGTTGATCGGGTCGAAGCTTTTGCCTTGATCCCTTTGATCGCAGGAGGTGGACTGGGCGAGGGTGCAGGTGGTGTCTTTGTTCGCGTTGAAGCGCGAGTAGCAGTCTTTGCGCGGGAAGCCATGGCAATAATTCGAATGCAACAGTCAGACCAAGACACGCGTTGCGACGCGTCGTACCACGTGATCTGTCCATCTTATCTTTCAAATGTTGACTTCGATGATCCCAACACCAGATCTATCACACCTCTCCGACGACGATAAACTCTGTGTATACGATCCAGCAGGTAAGTTTAAATCTGTTGCTTACAATTCACCGTTTGTTAGCGGCTAAAATCTCTACAGAGGATACATTTTTACTTTTAGATGCACTTGAAAACGATGCAGAACGACTCAGGACACAAAAGCCATTGATATGCCTTGAAATAGGGTGAGAACACATTCGGACGATTGTCCCCCTCCACTGAAGACCACTTAGTTCTGGATCCGGTTGTGTGTCTGCATTCTTGGGTTCGGTGCTGGGGTCATCAAACGCCCGTCAGCCATCTAGCCACTGCACATGACACCCATTGGGACCTAATGACAGCGTCAGTTTATCTCTGCACAGACATCAACCAACGCGCCTCGGTCTGCACTTTTGCTACTGGAAGACAGAACAAGGTAACTTCTTTCATTCGCCAGCTTTCGGGAAACTTCACTCAAATTCAAGACGGTCTAGGTTTCTCTCGACCCTATCACGTGCGATCTCTCCAAGCCGCTAACGACGCGGCTGCGGCACTGTGTCGATATCATATTGCTTAATCCCCCTTATGTTCCCACCCTCCATGACGAATCCTTTCATGCACAAGATGGTGCTGGCATTTCCGCCTCATGGGCAGGAGGGCTTGATGGAATGGAAGTGGCAAATCGTTTTCTGGAAGACGTCGGGGTATGTTGTACTCTTGACTCTTATACAATTGATTACCCACCATGTAGGATAGGACTTACTGACGAAAGGTGGCAAGTTCTATCTTGTAGCATTAGCACAGAACAATATCCCGGAAATTTGCGAAAAGATGCGGGTCAAATTCCATATGAATAGTCGGGTACGTACTCGTCCTTTGGATACGCAGCCCCATTGACCCCTGCCCTAGATCGCGTTGCAAAGACGAGCCGGAAGAGAGCACTTATCTATCATATGCTTTTCTCGGAATTGAATGTATTGCGGGAAAGAAGTATCATACGGGATGGCGTTGCACCCACGCATCGTGGAATGCCAAAGCAAATAAAGCAAGCAATCATACTTTCATCAATAGACTATATGCGCCAAGATCTCGTGGTCCATAGTTTCAATTATCGTCCGGTCTGCGTCCCCGAATGCTAAACCTTGATGGCGACGCTAGATGGCGCTCATGAATAGAAGAATCTTGATTATTAGGATTAGTGTCGCCATCGAACTCGAGCCGTACACGGAGCTGCCCAGCTTCGCGCAATTCGAGCATCACGTCAGCTACGACAGTTCGTCCGGGAACAATATGACTCCAAATCTGAGGTGAGGGTATCAGCTCGCAAGAACTTCAACAGGGTGCAGAGATAACACGAACGTCAACTTCTCCTTCTGCGATCAGTTTGTCCTTGCCAAGAGTCTTGTGGTCGTGGAGCCACACGTACATCCTCGGCGTTCGTACACTGGCAGCGAAGGTAAAAGATTCGTTCCTGTCGTCATTCAGTACCCTAAGTATCGGCTGAGACTAATCGCCACTCACCACTCAGGTGATGAGGTCTTGCTGCCATGTTTGGTTTTGAACTCTCTATCGCCGACGCGCAATGTGACATACGGCTTCATGTCGCCGCCAGGAAGGTCCTTAGCACTGAAAACTATCACACGTAATGTTCCCGGCTCCGAAGGGGGGCCTCCCGTTCCTCGAGGACCCGATTCAGTCGATGGGAAGACAGCGGACCCGGTCGGTGAAGTTGATGTCTGGTTAGCAGGAGAATGTTCCGAAATGGGCTCTGCAGGCGGGGCAAGGTGCTCTGATGATTTGTCGGAGTGAAGGAAGTCCCGTTTGAAGATGCCTCCTACGCCATGGATGACACCTTTGCCTGCCCCCATCGGCAACGCACCCAATTGGGTCATTGCTCGACCGGCCGCCGAGAAGGTAGAAGTTGTCTTGCGCGCCTTCGCAATGATCTCCGGTGCAAATGTTAACCGAACTCGGACTTGTCCCTTTTCGCCGTGTTTCTCCGTCGACAGGTTGACGAGACGGTCCGCAGGCTCAAACGGCTCCAAATCATCCAGGGTGATCCTACCGGTCCCCAGACTCTTCGATTGTTCGACTTGATTCCAGTCGAATACTTCCACTGAAAAGTCAGCAGCGACTCGAGACGGCTTACAGGGTTTAGATAGTTGGAGAACGGAGAAATTTGTGAACTCACCACAGAAATAGTGAAGTTTTCAGACCAATCTGGATCCACTGTCTTCTTCTTCGTTTGTGACTTAAATGCTTTGTGTCCGTTGAGGGTGAATACTGCGTAGGGGTCGGATTTACCTTGTACAAGGGGTCATCAATCAGCATTGGCATATGCACAACGACTTACCTCCTCTATCAGCGGCCATGAGACTTTTACCTTCGATCAAGTCAACACGGAGGACGCCTTGGTCTGTGTATATCATGAGACGAGTGTCACCAACATGACGAACAACGTACTGTTGATGCTCTCCCGAGGTTCCAAAGTTACGGGGACGGGGAGATAGCGAGTTTCAATCTCGACCGTAGAAAATTTACACTCGTCATCCACATTGGTTAAGGTAAATGATTCGCGGCGGCCCTGTGGATGGAATGGATTCAAAAATATTAGATCTGCAACAGCCAACTTACGAGTGTTGCTTCCAGGAACGATTTCGCACCACCTTTCCATTCAGCAATGACATCGTCTTTGTCACCATCAGCAGCCTCGTTCAACCGCAACCAGACACGATCAAAATCGAGTTCTTTGACAAAACCTTCCCCTACATGTTGCCACTGCGCGTGCGTACTGCGAGCCTTGACCGTGCTGAAGGCTGGCCAATATCCATCATCCAGGAGAACCTCCAAGCGACCCTTCTTCTGAAGTTTTCCTGACAGAACATTGAAGATGATGATACCAGACTCTGAACGAATAGTGAACATGCGAAGTTCCTAAATAGGTTCGACTTACGGCACTTCAGAAGCTCGTCCATGCCAAGCTCTAACCCGGAAGGTTGTTTCTCGTCTTCCTTTCCGGAGCCTCCTTCGTTAGCTTGGGGTTTGGACTCCGCCGCAGACATATCAGTAGTGCTAGTGTCCTGTGAGGACTTCACTGTACGCGTGCCTGGTTCCGTCTTATTGCGATCAATTGTAGCGGGTCTTGTTAGCATCGAGGACGAAGAGGATGCGCTAGTAACGTCCGCGGCAACACTACCACCCGCTACGCCATCCATGGTCTTCACGGCCTTTTCAATCTCATTTCCTCCTGCATCAAAGCCGACATATTTGAGAGCCAAAGCGGGAACGAACTCAGCCACAAAATGAAGTTGACCCTTGAATGTGCTTTGCCCTTCAAGTCGAATGGGCTGAACATCTTCTTTCCTACCAGTAGATTCATGGCGGAATCGGGGATCAGTTGATGACTCTCGAGCGAGGTCGTTTACGTGAAGTTCGACAGAACCGAGAGAACGATCCTAAGACCAGTTACTACCATGCACACGAACGGAATGCCAACCCTACCTTTGTCAGGTTCTGGTAATCCATCACTTCCATGAACATGGACTACAAATGATTAGATTGGGTTATAAAAGTAAGGACTTGCCAACCTCTCTCAAGGAATGGACTGTCCCGACCTGTTAACATGTGTTCAAAAGAGGCGTTGTGCTGATACATACCGGGTATATAGATGATTTGATCCCACACAGGGTTCAGATCTGTAATGTGACAGCATAAGTGTTCGATATGCCAGAGATAACGTGGAACGCACTGTTATTGATGACTTCTGTTCGACCCTGAATCACATCATTGACCAGGACTCGCACATATGGGTCACTCTAAATTACGTTTTAACTTCTTGCATTACGAGCTGTTATATAGACTGACCTTGCCGCCAAGCGCGGCCTCCACATTCCTTGAATAACTGATCAAAACAATTTCTCCGTGACAACACACTCGACTTACTTAACATCCGTTGCCTTCTGCAGCCAGAGCCTCACAGCACCAATGGGTGGGACGTATTGAGAAGCCCCGTTCAGTGCCCCTGCCATTTGCAACGGCTTCCACTGTGCGCTTACTCGGATTTTGCCAGTCTTGCTCAATGGCCACCAGTCCCGTCCGTTTGATATTTCCGCTGAAAGCAAGTCCTCGAGAGGCAGACTCATGTACCCAACAACCGGATCCTTCATGAAGTCTCGCTCGTCCATAACCTTGATGGTAACCTTCGAGGAACGCCTGTCCGAACATAGGAATTCGGTGCTCGATTCCCAGACTGGGTTATTTGTGTGTTTGATGATTTGTGATTTGTGGATGTGCGACGAATCAGAGTCGAGGTAGACTTTCACAATAGGATTCAAATCTCCAGAGAGTGACTTCGATGCGTCAAGTTCCTTAGCTTGGTGAAGAGTCAAACGAACGATGCCGACATCTGAAGCGGTGGTGAGTAAATATTTGAGTCAAACAAGTTTGTACAAACTCGTTTCTGGTAGTCGCTCCTCGCCATTAACGTTCTGAGTTTTGAGCACGGGATAATATGAGACATCGAATCGAATCTGACCACGCTCCTTTCCATCCTTCAACATCGGCAGCTCCACACCTTCAAAGGTAGCATCTTCGATGAGCTTATTCATTTCAAATATTGCGGAACCAAGGGGCGTGTCTTTTCGGTGTTCGTTGTAGTCAATCACAGTAAGTACCAGCTGTTCCTGCAGTGAATTGACAAGAACAAACTTGGTCTCTACCCAAGTTGGATTATACCTATACCAAAATCAGTCGACTAATGGAAGACAAGGGAAAATCACCAACGTCGAGTGCCTATATTTGGTCCTTGCGACCTCCCGACGATTGCTGACACTCAGACTGACAAACGGATCTGGTGATCCACCACCAATCTTACTTGCCTTGAGTCCTCGGGCAGCATGTATGGTTACTTGAATGACTCCGATTGCCGCGTCTATGGGAGTCCCTGACAGTAGTTGCTCTAGGTTAAGCGTGAAAACGTTTGGGTCGTACATCATAGGACCGATGCTTGCATGAACCATTTCACGGATGAACTCGGCAAGTCCAGGAATCTACCCCCGAGATCAGCATGTGAACGAGCATGTGCAGGATGTACCAACATGTGCGATATCGAAACCAAACGTATCACCGCCAACTGGCTTTAAGACATAGTCGAAAACCGGCTTCTCTAAGAAACTGAGATCGACAATCTGTATGTGAGGGAAATTGGATACTAGCTTCATTTTGACCCTCATGAGACCACTGCAACTGATGTCCTCGATCAAGATGGGCATGGCGGCAGTTGCCAGTCCTTTTCCGATCCTCACAGACAAGATTATCTTGGGATTGACTTTCTGCGCCGCTTCGCGAGGAGTCAGGTCGGACACGTCATTAGGAATGAACGAAAATTCCCAGTCCATCATAACAATGTCGTCTTCCGTGTTTGGGAAGGTCCTGACTCTCTGGATACGTGGGGCTTTCGTACCAAGGGTGAAAGTGGTGAGGCGCAAAGAATCCAAAAATGTGGGTGTGTTTGTGCTGAGGACTTGATCAACCGAGGCCACCAAGGAAGCGGAAAGTACGGGTTCGTAGATGAGCCAAAAGCGGTCTAGGAAATGGTTCAACCAATCGGCGGTCTCATGTTCGGAGACCAGTCGGGATTTAACAAGCTCGCGCTGAATGTCATCACGGGCACGACGGCGAACGCGCGCCATGGAGTTGACATAGTACGTGTTACAGATCGCCAAAAGGATGAACAGCCAACCCCACCCAAGGTTGAAACGCGTCAGGAAATGGGAAGCGAATACAGCCTATAAAGTCGCGTTAGGCAAAGTGAGTACGTAGAGCGTGAGACGCACGAAGGAGATAAGACCGGCGTTGTGGTACCAGGTACCGTAGAATTGCTCGCTCAAGAACAAATCGAGGGTAGATTTGTCTTTTTCTTCTCCCTCTTCGCGAAGAGGGGGGATGGAGGCACGCCACCCGACCTTGTACCAATCTGGGATAGTAGGGGAGCGGCCTGAAGGGTAGTCACCTAACGCAGGGGGAGGCGGGATAGGAGACTCAGGTTCTTCCCCTGTCGCTTTCTCAGCATCCGCAATATTAATTGTTGGTATGCCGTGGCCATTTCTAGTGGCCACCGGTACTTCTGAGACACGGGTGTTCAGACTGCATCTGTAGGAGAGCACGTGTGACAACACACCTCTTGGCTCGGAATCGGGAGCGACGGGTGAGATGACTTTGTCAACACCTCTACCAGCTGCGGCAGCCTTAGCTTGGGGTGGTGCATCGGGAGGGAAGGAATGGACAGGAGCACCTCTGGAGGTGTCACTGACAAGAGAGTCGAGCAGCTGGGCGGGGGGAACGTTTTGCTGCGGATTTGTACTATGTACAGAGTCGTCATGAGAGGCGCTGGTCGCCATGGTGGACGACGGAGAGAAAAAAGGCAGCAAGGAGAGGAAGGTGAACCTAGACTAGGACTAAAGCGGACGTACTCGTGAGGTTCT
>JBBPMD010000100.1:0-52217 GCA_038090095.1 Zangia roseola
AACACTCTCCAGCCTGATTTTGCTCCCGTTCACCCCCTCCAACCTAACCCCGCTTCATTCGAACCTTCCAACGTCCCACCTCGACATCCCCCGAACGCGGCAATGCTGAAGCAGAAGCAGCGCAGCTTCTTGGCCGGCCTTGCCAATATCCATCTTACCAGAGGCAGCCCTCTCCCACCCGCTTTGACTGCCGTCCCATATCCTCAAAACTTCGACCCTGCATCTTCCCAATGGAAAAACCTGGAATACTCCACTGAAATCGGTGCATTTCGTCTAGCCGGAAAGGACGTTGACTTGTTCAAATTGTGGGGTATCGTATGGCAATTTGGTGGCGGCCAAAAGGTATCTTTATCGACATTGCACATCATCCGCCAAGTTAACTATCATTTCCAGGTAACACAGCAGAATATGTGGTCACGGCTTCTCTCGCAGTTCGACCTTCCTGACTATCTCCCCGTCCCCATGTCCAACGGACAGCAAGCCACTTCCGCCCTCTTGGCTAACTACTACAACGCTATCATCCAACCCTTTGAAGAAGTCTATCGTCGCAACCTTCAAGACACCAATCGCAAGGCGATGATGTCCGCAGGCCGGCCGCCTGGAGCACCGGTAGTCCCGAACAACCCCTCCAATATACCTCTGCAAGCGCCTAACGCGGCACTCCAAGGTCCTTCTCAATTGTCTGGTTCTGTTAATAACATGATGGGATTGATGAACCAGTCCGTATCTGGACAAAGTGCACCCATCTCGATTACCGGTAGCCCCAGCGCCGCCACATCACAACCATTACCGCAAAGCCCCCATCCACAGCATGTTCTTCCCAATACATCTCTTTCAGGAACGCATGGCTTTTCGGATGCTCTAGCTGGCCATTCGTTGGTGCCCCCATTGAACAATACAGGCAATGAGCACAACGAGCAAGATTCGGGAACGAAACGAAGGTTTGAGTCTGAGGAGCTCGAGGCAAAGCGAGCAAAGTTGAGGACAGGTGTGTCTAATTCATTGACGTTTGATATGCATAATTCGTTACATTGAGCGGTTGATATTAAGGTGGGATGGACGCTGTCAGTACTTTATTTTCTCCCCTTCTTGAAACTTCTAACTATCCTCACAGTTACCCGCCACGTCGACAGCAATGGACCGACCACCTCCCCAGAATTCAACGACCTCGGCACCCCCCGCCTCGTCTCGCCCACGCTCTCAACCCACAAGGACCAAAATCGAGTACATCCCACTAGCGCGTGAAGTGGACACGTATGGAGGGCGCGACCTCAACCTACTAGAAGATGAGTACTTGCGTGCTCAACGTCGGCCTATGAGGGACATAAACGAATGGGGAACTGTGGACATAGAAGCGCTCACGATGTCCATCCGCTGTCGACTAATGGTCGAACTTTCATATGCTTTGACCACGCTTACCCTTCTTTCGACGATGAAAGGTCCCACACCCGGTTCGGGCTTCCCTATCGCGCAGTGTGCCGATTTATTGGAGGAAGTGCTGGATCTTTTAGAAGATGAAGCATTCGATGGTGTTGCTGATACACCGCAGTATTGCCTGACGGAGGATGCGAATATACCACGCCATCGTGAATTGGTAACCTTTGCTCTCGAAAGTGAGTCGTTGCCATTCGCAGGATTGAAGAACGAGCAGAACTTGCGAAAAGCGGATCACGGCCCGCGGCATCGATCCAGTCAGGTTATTCTTGCCGTGACGAATATCATCCGGAATTTGTCTATTATCCCGGACAACATGCAGTTTATGGCGAGGCACGACCGGACACTAGAGTTGGTATTGCGTCTTTGCGGAGTCATTGTCCCTCACGATGGCGGTCCACCGAGACCAACATCTCCCGCACTCTCTATCCCTGATGTCATTAACGTCCGTAAGGACGTTCTCAATATACTGTCCAACCTCTCGACCATAATTTCCTTCCCCCAATCCATGCCCTCCGAGTCTACAACCCGAATCTGCACTCGAATATATGAACTCGTTGCATCCATCCTGATCGAACCAGCAGACGCAATACCTCCAACGCAAACGCTGAAACTTAGCGGCGTCCCTTTCCACAATTGCAAGCCACCGTCTCTTCCTGATATGGCCCTCGATGTCTTCATACACATTGCACACCTCGATCATAGTCGGAAAGTATTTTCCACCGTCATACCACAGCAGTGGTTGTGGCGTGTCCTAGAAACCCTTGTCCATCGCCTCCCAGTGAGCGATTCTGATTTCGCTTTTCTCGCTCGAGAATCATGGCTATCATACCTCGAGAAGGCGACGATGGCCATATACACCATCTCGTTCCTGTCCCCTCCGGAACTGAAGAAAAGGATCAAGTCGGATCGGTCGCTCCACTTTTCGCAGATTTTGCTTCGCATGGCTCAGAGGTTTTCCACAGCCAATGCATCGGCAGAGGCTCGACAGTGGCTGCTGAGTACTGCACGTAGAGCGATAGAAGCACTGAAGGCCGTTGATGGTGGCGAGGACGCTTTTGACACCTCCCAAGCTACCCAACCGACACTTACATTCGGGATGGGTTTCGGGGAGACGGGGGAGACGAATGTTGAGAAGGGGATGGGCATGCTTGCTAGTCGTCGAGATGCAGCATGGGAACTGCTGATGCAAAGGGACTTGGATCAGACGATGTTTGCCGAGTTGGAGAGTCTTATGAGGGTAGAATGAGGGTTCCATGTGTCTCTAGGCTGACTTGTATGATGTGCTGTACATACTTTTTGTTTGAGCTTGACTCGGAGCTGTAACCTGTTGTGGCGATACCCGCTGCGACCACTCTCTACTTTGATCATATCTAGAGGCCCTTTGGCGCACATGACAGTTGACAATGCCCCCCCTCCCCGGTACTCTCAGCATGGCCCCAGCGACGCTGTCTTGCGAACCGACTGCCTGTCGGACGCGTCTGGATTCCAGATGCTTATTGTGCCAGCCTTGGATGGCATAGACTTCCAGAAGGGCTATGTTGGCGCCGAAGGGGAGCACGCAGCAGTGGAAGGGGAAGTGCACCTCAAAGGTGCCCAACCCGGCGCATGGAAGAAACTGTGAGTCCATCCGATCCCATCCCTCCTTTGGTGACTGGCTGATCAGTTTGGACGAAAGGTCTGTATGTTTGCGCACAACAGAGTCTGTGCACGGACGAGAAATTGAGCTATGTGTTTCCGAGTTGGACGTGGCCTCATTCTCCTTCGAGACCATCCCGAGTTCTTTCCCATTTGCCATACCACTCCTACCAGACGTGCCGCAGTGTGTCCACACCCTACACTCATCAGTGATGCACGTACTGCGCGCGTCACTGCATCCGGCGGATCCATCACTACCCCCTATGTCAAGAGAGCTGTTGGTACACACGAGGCGCTATACGTCCCACACCCATACGGTTGCGATTTCGCCAGAGAAACACGTAATGTACCATCCAGTGCGCGTGGAGGCAGAAGTCCCCAAATCAACTTTTGTCGCGGGAGAAACGATCCCTATCTACGTCACGGTCCCGCCCCCACCTCGCCGGCTGGTCCTGGAAGGCGGACTCAGGCTGCGTAACATCAAGGCGGAGCTTGTTCGTGTAGTCGAGGTCAAGTGTTTCGATGACTGGGAGCGCGAGCAGACTACTATGGGAGCATCAACCGACGAACACAATGATTCTCCACTCGAGGGCACATCAGCCACTGTATTTTCTGCTGCTACGGAGAAACCAAGTGATCCTTCCCCCTTCACTTCTGCGTATACAACAGTCATGTCCCGGTCCGGGGCATCTTGCAGGTTCCATACCTCGCGTCCGGTTCAACTACGTTTCGTTCTACATCAGTCCTCGCCATCTGCATCACCATCTGATCGCCCACGATGTATGGCTGAAGGGGGCTATGCCTACGTGGATAACGTCCCGCAATGCGTCTCAATCACGCAATCAACTCTTTTGCACAAAGTGTCATTCTTATTGAATATCCACACGTCCTTTGTCGATGTTGCGAGCAGGACGGAAACGCTACACACCATTTCTATCCCGATCAACATAATCCCGCCCCCCGCTCCACTTCCCGAGGTTGAAGAGTGGGTTGATGTGGCGTATCAAAAGAAACATGATCGTCCTCCACTCAGGACGGTGCGACAAGATGACACAGAAATATCGGCTCCTTTGTACCAGGAAGGAGAGGCTGGTCCGAGTTACACACAGCACGGAGCCCCTCCTCCATTCGAAGATAGGGACGTTCCACCACCACCCTTTTTTCCGTCGGAGGCATCCACGTCCTCTGGATTGCCCACGTTTCAGGAGTCAGAGAATGAGATATATATCCCTACTAACACGGAAGAACACTTTGCGACACCGGTGGCAGAGACAATCATAGTCGGCGAAGGGGTCGTCTTTGGCTTTACCTCTTCCCAACAGTTCGATGGTCACACCGATCCGCTACACCGGACATCGACGCCTCCGCCTTCGGTCGAACAGGCGGCACAGGACCCCGAGGTCACCGAGTTTGTCGATCTTTCACAACCTCGTCGAGTCTTGGGATTGCTTGTAACAGAGCAACCACCTCCCCCGCCCCCACCTCTAGATGATCCATCGGACCCTCCGCCTTCCATTGATTCTGTGTTTAGATCCCCGGGGTCGTCTGTCTCTGTTGAAACACATTCCTCTACGAGTATCCCACGTCATTCGTTCGCCCATGATCGCCACTCGCTCTCACAAGCCGGGGAGACCATGGACCAAGGGTCGGGCCACGTATCGGCGCCCCCACCCTACCTGACCCCGCATGATCAAGAGCAAGTTGCTAGACCTCCGCCTTACGTGGATTTTATTCCTATGCATCGTAATGATCATCGGTAGAGCGTAATCTGGGATGCTGGCCGGTGTTCAACGTTCAGTGTTCGGACAAGCGATAAAACATAGTTCATGTCTACTGTCCAAATAACCAACTAGAATTAAGGCGTAATCATATGTCAAGGGTTCATATAATGAATCATGTAGGATGAGCGACAAGATGGTAGTCTCCGAATAATACCACAGATGAATAGCTCAACAATTGCAAGCGTCTTTGGATTTGGCTTGGTTCTCCTCCAAGTTGACAGCACCTTCTTGCCGTGAAGCACCCGCCCGACCACCCGCACTAGCGTTTCTGCCTGCCCCACGATTAGACGCCAAGATGTGTTCGATTGGTATTTTCTTGGCTGCATATGATGTAAGTGCTGTACAAGAGAAAAGGCGGAGAATCTGAGCGGACCGATTTCAGTGAAAATCTCCACGATACCCTCTCCGGTCTTGGCACTGGTTTCAAAGAAAAGCAAGCCAGCCTCTGTGGCGTAGGCCTGAGCCTCCTCCCGAGGGACTTGTCGTAGCGATTCCTCGCCGGAATCAGGACTGGGAGCCTCCCCTGGGGTTGCGGTGGCATCGTCTGCTTCGTCTTCAGATTCGGATACAGGGGTTGCAGCCGAGGGGAGGGAAGCGGATGGTTGGACCAGATCAACTTTGTTTCCAGCGAGCGCGATGACGATATTAGGGTTAGCTTGTCTCTGTAATTCCTTGACCCAGGATTTAGCTTTCTCGAGACTGGAAGCTTTCGTGACATCATAGACAACGACGGCTGCCTGGGCATTGCGGTAGTACATGGGCTATGAGGCGAAAACATAGTCAGTGCAGATCAAAACGGAGAATGGGCGGACTGACGGCAAGAGAATGGAAGCGCTCCTGACCAGCAGTATCCCAAATTTCATAACGCAGTACACGATCCTCTAGACGACATTTCTGGGTCAAGAAGGCAGCACCAATAGTTGGCTCTTTGTTCGGTTGGAATTCGTTGGACACCTAGCAGTGAGGTGTTCAGCTCGTGGTGTGGTATGTTGGAGAGAGCGACTCACGAATCGAAGGACCACGGACGACTTTCCAACGGCAGCCTCGCCTGGATGGTTGGGTGTGAGATGTGAGATGGGAATAAAATGTAGGACATACCGAGTAGAACGAGTTTGACCTGAACGGATTTGTCCACAGAGCCTGCTGCAGTATCAGCCATTGTTTAGTTGTCTACCAAAGTATGAACAGAGCGTCTCCACTGCGGTGAGTGTTTCCGGCGACATAGCCTACGTTTTCCACCTTTGTTTACACTTGTATTCCCTATTCCCAATCTAGCATATTAAAGTTAGTTCTACCACTACACCTTCCCTTGCACCCGAATATCACAATGTCCTCTCCCTTTGGTGTGTTTTCAGGGCCGGAATGTGTTATTCTATGATTCTAATCCCAATAGATTTGGCACTTTCTCGTTTTCGTCCTACCCCTGAGAGTATACCTCCGCACGGTGTCAGTTACATGCAGAAACCCCTTCCTTCAGCCTCGGTAAACTACCATCCCCTCGTACGTCCTCACGCTTTACCGTAGAAACTACCTTATCCCTATCTACAGAACCCACTCGGCTTTCTGCTGCATGCCGCTCTCGTATACCCAGATAAACTCGCCTTGGCCCACCCTGACGTTCAACAGCCGGCATTCTACTCATACAAGATATGGTGATACTCTACACTTTTCTTGCTCTCGTCCGATTCACCATCCTTCAGGACACAACGCATCCAGAATTTGGCATATGCCCTCATACAGGTGGGAATTAGCCCAGGTGACCGTGTCGCAGTTTTGGCGCCAAATTCGTGGGTGCCCATGGTTCTGTTGGATGCCCAAGCATGACTGACTTGCGACTCCTGCAAGCCCACTGATTGCAGGTAAAGGTCTATCGTTCATACTTCATCCCGATTGACTCGGGCTTCCAGATGCACATTTTGGTGTCCTTGCTGCTCGCGCCATTCTTACCCCGATCAACACGCGCCTAACCTCTTCGGAAATTGCTTACATTCTCGAGCACAGCGAAACTAAACTCATCCTTGTTGATCACGAGTACTTGCACCTCGTCCCTAACTCCAACATTATCACAATCGTCTGCCATGATACCGGCCGGGCTGGGGATCCCTATGAAGACTTCTTGAGTGCAGGTCGGAAATTCAGTGCTGAGAGAGGCTGGCTTGGGCTCGATGTAGAAGTCGATGAAGACGCGCCTGCAGTTCTGTGTTACACGTGAGATTTCGTCCTTAGCATTGGTATTTCCTTCCGTTGAAGCAATACCAGCTCTGGTACTACCGGGAGAGTGCGTTCCATACCTCATTCCTGGATCATCATCTTATGTTTGCTCTAGCCCAAAGGGGTCATCACCGCACTGCGAGGTCAATGTCTCGTTTCGGGGTATCTTTTCCGGTGATTGAATTCTAATTTCAGGCTCCTACCTCGCCGCTGTAGCGAACACTCTTGAGGCCGGGTAAGGATTCACTCATCATTCGGATAAGGAAGTCAATGTTCTTCCTCCTTTAAGGATCAACCGGGATTCTTGCTACCTATGGTGAGGCTCACCCCCCTCCCTTGGCATAGCGTCAAGGTAATCCTTACTATACAGGGTCCTCCCTATGTTTCATGCTGCAGGATGGACATACCCTTGGTCCAATGTATTGGCTTGTGCAACTCAAGTGCGTATGTTGTACGACTTTCACCTGAATCTCGTCATTGATGTCTTCATCCAGATCACCATCCGACAAGTCAACTATCCCCAGATTTGGAGGCATTTACTCAACTCTGGTGTCACACACTACTGTGGTGCACCGACCGTCCAGGTCTGTTGTCTTTTAAAACAAACCCCTTGCACTATAACATTTCGATTAGATTGGGATCGTCAATGATACATCTAAGCGACCTTTAGGACGCCCAGTTTCCGCCATCATCGCTGGATCCGCGCCCACTGCTCAGTTGATCGGACAGCTCGAACAGATTGGAATCAAGCCAGTCCACGTGTATGGCCTTACGTGAGTCTCCCTTCTCGATGTTCGTGACTGACTCTTTGACACGAGATCATGTTTCAGCGAGGTACGCCACTTTGTCATCTTCCAGGAGCCATTGTTTACCTTTCCGCAGACCTACGGACCATTCACGCGTTGTTACGATCAAACCTCCTGGGCATCACTATCTCTGGAAGATCGTGCCAAGTTGATGGCTCGCCAGGGACATAACTTTGTCACTGCTCATGATGTCCGAGTCGTCTATCCTCCACGACATGAGGACGATCAAGAGCTCATTGACGTTCCCAAAGACGGACGTACTGTGGGTGAGGTCGCGACGCGGGGCAACATTGTCATGAAAGAGGTTGGAAACATCGTTCGTCGAGTACCGAAGCCTTACGAATACCACCCTTTTTGACAGTATTTCAAAGATCCAGAAGCTACCCGCAAGGCGTTCAGAGGAGGGTACTTCAACTCTGGTGACCTTGCGGTAATGCACCCCAATGGTGTTGTACAGATCATGGATAGAAGCAAGGACATCATTATCTCTGGCGGGGAGGTGAGGACGCTCGCGTCCATTTTATGATGGTAGCGTTTACACTTTGACAGAACGCATCAAGTCTTGCGATTGAATTAGGTAAGGCACGTTTCCTGTGTTCATTGGTATCGCAACTAACAGCGTCAAGAACTTGCAAGCCACCCGCACGTCCTCGAGGTTTCGGTAGTTGCGAGGCCCCATTCCAAGTGGGGTGAACGACCCATGGCTTTCGTTATCCTTCGACCTGAATACGATCAAACTTGGGTTGGGAATCCTGCTGGATTCGAGATGGAGTTAAAGCGCCACGCACGCACACACTTACCGGGCTTCGCCTGCCCTGAGTGGGTGCAGATAGTAGATAAGCTTCCGGTGAGCGTACACTGTCTTGATTTATCTTGTCAATGCTTATATCCTCATATGTAGAAAACATCCACTGGCAAGATCTTGAAAACTGATCTACGAAAGATAGCTGCGAAACTATGAAATAGTCAATTGTGAATGAGAGATTGGTATCGTAGGTATCTGCGAATGTGCGCTGCGTGAGATATATAGTGGATGACAATGAACTTGAAGAGTGAATATGCAGCCTATGCATCAGGACCTAGCCTCAGTATCCTAAAAGCGCCACCATTACGTTCACACAGATAAAGGTCGTCACCGGTACGTCCAAGAAAGACAATTTCATCCGTAAACTCTTGATCACCGTCATGGACAGCTGTAAAGTCCTTGGATGGTGATTTGCCTGGAGGGTAGCTCGACTTCCTTCCCAGATATCCCGTCTTTGTCTTCGCCGAGAGAGCAGTGCCACTGATGGAAGAATCGAGAGGAGTTCCTATTTTCCAGACGAAAGGTCCTCGTCTGTTGATATTCGAAGGCGGGGGAAGAAAGTATGGTAGGACTGTACGCGACTCGTCTGCTGGTTTGAGCAACGCGTCGCCGATGTCCATAGCCTCCAGACCTCCTTGTCGCATCGCAACAATCATGGAGCGATCTTTCACATCAAAAGCTTCAAGTCTCTTGATGTCACCCATCCGCGGAGTATTTAGCCTCGAGCTGACCTCCTCATCCGCGCTCCACAGGAATCTTCCCCTGAGCACGGAACGTCCGCGCGCGTCAACAATAGATGTGCTATGCCCACCCCGCGAAGAAAAGAAAAGAGCCGGCGGACCGAAATGCCGGGGCTGAAGAAGAAGAGAGATAGGTGGAAGCAGTGGTTTAGATGCGTCCGACAGCGGCGGGGAAGGTTCAATAATTGGGGGTGGTGGAGCGGATCGGAATGGGTGAACTGGATCGATACATTGTTGCCTGAGATCTCGGAGTAATATATACTCGATGTCTTCCTCTTTGCGGACAGGGAGATCGGGCGGAAGCAAGCCGTCCTTGTACCAAGCTTGCATTAAGCTAGCTTTCCAGGGTCCTAGATCATTGTGAGCCGTATTTTTCGACATATTTAGCACGTAACATACCATGGACGATACCTTTGGGATCACGGTAGAACCATCTCGACGGAGGAGCTGGAGCTGGCATGGGTAAACCAGGCGGATTGAATTGTATAGAGGCAAGACTTCTGCCATCTCCGTGTGTGTCTGGTTCATGCTCAGCGCGATAACCGAGAAAGTCAGGGTATGTAGGAGGTATGATGTAGTCGTCAGCTATCGTGGCAAGCGGAATTTTTGGCGCGAAGGATAACTGTTGGAATGTTGTGTAGGGTCCAACTTGAGCAGAAGCGAGGGCGACCAGTTCCTCAGCGTGTGCCAAAGCGGAATCGTGTGCGGCACCGCTTCCTGTTGGCGTGTCGACGGGCTCCGGGAGGTGCGCAGTGGAATTGTTGCGCGAAAGCGGATCCTGGACAGATTGTATGGTGACACCAACGCTAAGGTTGGCGTTGTCTTCATCTTCAAGAATCTGTGGATCCGTGTCAAAAAGGTCAGTCTGCCCATTTCGAATCTCTCTCGCTCTCCGTCGAGCGGCTCTTCGTTCAGCACGCCCGATACGAACTTCCCGCACCCGCACAGTTGCGGGTTCCAACCCAAAAACATTCTGCGAGAATACCAAAAACACCTCCACTAAGTCATCCCCTTGTAATTGTAGTTCAAGGGATTTCGGAGAGTCTGGAAGAATGAAAGTACGAGAGAGACCAAGAGCCGTTCTGTAAGTCCCAGCAAACAGCTCCACCTTCTCGCCATTCTCTCCACAGAGGATGGCTAGGAAGCTACTAGAGGGTTAGGAGAGGATAACTGACAGCGTTTCTCTCGTACCTTTTTTTTTGAGTTTCGACTGCTTTGATCAGAAGGGATCCCTTCGTTCCTGGGAGCTTGACATATTCAAGCTTAGGGGGCGGTGCTTGCGGAGTCGGCGGGGATTGAGCATTGAGCTTTCTCGAATCTATTTCGACGTTCTTGAGCACGAGCGCCGAGGGTCGTACATCCGATCTGCGGGAATTGAACGCAGTACTGAAAAACCGCGGCAGAAGACGATGTGGTGGTGTCGACCCCAGCGTGGAAGGCACGGCGGGCACCGGTGGAACTGAGGATGCGTGTTGGTGCGGGCCGCCAGAAGTGGACGGGCGAGGTGCAAGATCCGTTGAAGCCGACGAAGGTTGTGCATCATGATGGTTGGAAAACGAGCGCGAGAGAGGTCTTCCTTCGCCCTCGGGTATCGTCTGAGAAGGTAGCGACCTAGGGGAACCCAAAGAGACGTTGTGAAGGGAAGAAGAAGTATCCATGTCCAAATCTTGGGATCCCGTAGAATTAAAGATGCTCCCGAGAACAGACCAACGACGTCGCCGCCTTTCAGGCCGGCTAGAAACGCTGCGACTACGAGAAGAAAGTGCGTCTGGGAAGGAAGATGTTGTAGGAAAACCATCTTCACTTGTCGCTGGAGGTGATGCATTAATCAAAATTGGTTCCTGAGGTTGGACGGTGCCAGCGGGCGGTAAATCAGGGAGTCTGCTTTCGAGTAATGCTTGGGCAAGCGTGATCCGTTCACCAGGAACGGGAGCAGTGTCGTCATCATCTTCGTCGGGATCCGCGTCATGAGAGAATGGGCGTGTAGGGGTTTCGTAAGGCGTATGAATGGCAGTCCTTTGAGTAATCGGCGAGGTTTGCATAGTCTAGCAAATAGTAAGAAAGAAGACAGTGGAGAAAGCTCGACTGGACACACAGGACCTGCGTTCATACGGGAAAAATTGATATCAAGGTTGGGTGCACGGATCCTCCGTTGAGACTGAACCGTGTGACTTCGAACTGGAAGTGTACCACCCAGGTTATTATGTTGGTCATCACCCCTTGGAGGTGGGATAGAGCTCGTCCTCTCATCCAATGCTTGACTTCCACTCGCACCCGCCGTTAATACGTCGATAGCCTCATCATCGCTGACTTCCAGCCAATCAGCACTTTTTGAGATAGATGTGGCATCTGGAACGGTGATGGTGGCCGCATTTGATATTGAAGGGGACAACGGAGGAACGGGTGGCACGACAACCAGGGAGAGTGAGGACCGCCTGGAGCGGGCTATGTTCACCGAAACAGAAGAATGCTGGCTTCGTAAAGGAGGCCGAGTATCGGGCACGCTAGTATAAGGTGGGGGTTGGCCGAGAGGGGCTAGTGGTTGAATTGTCGGTGGCCTTGGCTTCTTCGGAGTAGCAGGAGTAGCGATTGATGGTGACCTTGACGAAAGCTTGCTATTTTGTTGCAAGTCAGCCACGGATAACGATAATTTACCCCGTTTCTCGGAGAAATCCCGCTGGTCGATGCTTGAGTTCCCAGGACCAGCCCTCTTTGACTCTTCTCTGCGTTCTCGTTCTCGTTCTCTACGGATTTCGACCTCTATGCGCCACTCTACTGCTTTCTTGACTTCCTCTAAAGCATACACACGAACACCATCCCTGCGACCCGCGATAGCTACTAAGACCCCACGATGTTCCATCACAACGACGCTTTTAAAAGCGACCCTACGCACAAGAGCATACGGCTGGGGAGCTGGGGGGGAGACCAGAGGGAGCACATCCAGGCCCTGTGCATGACAAAGAAGGAGATAATGCGGGGCGAAAAAAGCCCCACTTGCAGGAGGAGAAGTGAAATGGGATGGGGAAAGGTCGGAAGTGATTGCGGATAACGAGAGGCCGAGCTCGAGGAGCGTGGGTGGAGCTAGTGGAGGTGGAGGGGTGGGTGAGCGGGCAGCGGTCGGGGAGGATGCTCTCGCGAGCGCGTCGAACTGAGCGGCAACGGGTGTCGTCGGATCCTCTGGAGTCGCGCGAGGGTTTGCGGAAGTGATGGTATCACGACGATGGATAAGGTTTGAGAAAAAGCCAGAGAGACGATTGTTGAAGCGTTGAGACTAGTTTCATGTTGAATGTTCTGATAGGTGTGGGGAGAGTGAGATTTACCTCGATAGTCGAGCGACGTCTGGTCAAATGATCTCTGGGGGGATCCACGGAGACACTGACGGACTGAGTGTGGATGTGGGAGAAAGCCGGACCGTCCGGGATGTCGGTGGAGGGGGGAGATCGAGCGGTTGAGGGTCTCTGAGGGGTAGAAAGAGTGGGGGATACATGACCGATGGGTAGACTGTGTATGCTCGCCGATTCTTGAAGGTCGTCGTCGTCTGGAGTGAGCATGTCGTGCGCAAGAGAGCGCAGCGAAAGTGAGAGATCGAGAGAGAGGTTATATTTCTCACGATAATGGGTCACATGATTATGTCACACTGTCACATGTGATGCTGTGCTATCGGACCGGAAAGACAAAATGAACCATCAGTGCTCCTTGTCACTTGTTGACATGTTCGCTCCCCGGACCCTCCGCAGATGGGCACATACCTTTTCGCATCTCAACGCTGCTACCGTAGACGACCTCGCCCACTTTTCAAAAATACTTCCTCCCAATGCCATCCTTTCTACCCTTCCCCCACTCTCAAGCTCATCCGACGACCTCGCATCCTACAACCGCGATTGGATGGGAAAATACCACGGTCAAGCATCTACCGTCTTACGTCCCCGCACAACCCAACAAGTCAGCGACATTGTCAAGTTCTGTGCCTCTCGTCGCATTGGCATCGTCCCCCAAGGCGGTAACACTGGCCTCGTAGGGGGAGGCGTCTCATTACAAAAGGAAATCGTTCTTAGCTTGAGTGCAATGAACAATGTTCGTTCCTTTGATCCCGTATCTGGTAAATACCTGTCGTCGTCCCCTGTCTCTATCCCGACCGAAATACAATCCTAGGTATCTTGGTGGCTGACGCGGGTTGCATCTTGGAATCTCTCAGTGAACACATTGCCCCGTATAACCATATCATGCCACTTGATCTTGGCGCAAAGGGAAGGTTTGTTGACCCCGTGTTTCCCTTTCTCTCTCTCACTTTCGTAAAGCTGTCAGATTGGTGGGAATCTGTCCACAAACGCTGGTGGTCTCCGCCTTCTGCGGTATGGTTCACTTCACGGTACCGTACTAGGTCTAGAAGTCGTCCTGCCAGATGGCACTGTACTAGACCAGCTCTCCACCTTGCGCAAGGATAACACCGGTGGGTTGCCTTCCATGAGCAAATCCAGTCCCGCGTTCTCACTCCTATTATAGGCTACGACCTCAAACACCTCTTTGTTGGTGGAGAAGGAACGCTCGGTGTGATCACGGGTGTATCAATTCTCACCCCTCCTGCTCCCCAGGCATCCAACAATATCTTCTTGGCATTGCCTCACTTCAAGAATATCCCCCCTTTGTTCCAAATCGTAAAACGGCAACTAGGCGAAATTCTCTCTGCGTTCGAGTACATTGATCGCACCGCCTATGACATGGGCCTCGACCATGGTCTTGGACCCATCCTAAATCCAGATGAAGTCGGTGATGCTCAGTGCTTCGTCCTCGCCGAGACAAGTGGTGGGAACCAGGAACACGATTTGGAGGTAATTATACCTAGCTGGTTTGGTTGACACCTAACTGAACTCGGGGGGCATGGTTAATCACAGAAACTGAGCAACTTGCTCGAAGGTTTGATGTCGGCTGACACGCCCCTCATTTATACCGGAACTCTCTCACAGTCTCCGAGTCAATTTGCCTCGCTTTGGGCGCTGAGGGAAGGCTTGACGGAATGCGTACAAAAGGAAGGGAAGCCATACAAATACGACGTATCCGTTCCTCTCGCAGATTTCCAAAGTGTGGTAGATACTGTCCGTGAGCACCTGATCTCAAAGGGACTTTATGGCGATCACGGGATCTCAAAAGTGATGGGATACGGACACGTTGGCGACGGTGAGTATCCCCTTCACGAAAGGCTACGTCTCTTACTCACGCTCTTTGTAGGCAACCTTCACTTGAATGCCATCGCTAAACATGGTTACCGTCCTGAGCTGGAAGCAGCCCTTGAGCCATTCATTTACGAGCTTGTCGGTGTGTACCAGCTTTGGTCCCCATGAAAGGATCTCTCTGACCCCGCAATGCTGCACAGCTTCACACAAAGGTTCTGTATCTGCAGAGCATGGTATTGGATCAATGAAGACCAGTGCACTCCATTACTCGAAGAGCGATGTCAGCATAGAGTGGATGAGGAAGATTAAAAATATCTTTGACCCACTCAATATTATGAACCCCGGCAAGGTTCTGCCATCCTAGACTACCGCAGATATGACGCCCGGTGTTTTTGCAATCTATGACTAGTATTCAAATACCAAACCTGGCCGGTCATATGAGGCAATCGTCGTCGTCGTCGTCGTCGGTATGACCGATCGATGGATTCGGTGACATAGCCCCCTCGAATAAAAGGCCGGCACTCCTCAGAATCTGGCCTTTTCTCCACTACACTACGTACTCGTGCGCTACACTGAGTATGGCAAGCGCTGCAAACGTCCATCTTACCTCTTCCCATTCGAGCGTCGTGAGTTCAGTCACCACTGCCAGGTCGTTGGAGGCCACAGTGCGCACCGCCCTCATCCTGTCATTCGCAGGGGCTGACAGACACTTGTAGAGGCTGGTATATCAAACCCTCGTGCGGAACGTAAGGAACACTCGAAGCAGGTACTAGAGGAAATGGAAAGCGCCAAGGTGGTCGAGGGCGGTACCGGAGACAAGGATGAGCTCAACCTTGCTTGCGGTCACAAGGTTTGTACACTGCTGCGGGGGTCTTGGTCGAATCCCTGCTAAACCACACAGGTCGCGCTAAAGAATCCTAACGCCTCAGAGGAAGCGGAGGATCTTTGAGGAGATGGGTGCTTGATCACATCTCATTTGTATAATAGAAGTATTGTACGTTAAATGAGAATTCTTGGCGACCTGATGATATAAAGTTTAGTGATTTGCGAGTGTAGAAATATTCATGACGTGCTGTGTCAACTCATCGCGCGGGATGTGACAGGTGCCTACCATCAAGGGTAACACCGTCTTTCCTGGATACTAGGAGTTGCCACCCGTCACGGTCTCTCCTGGTTCTTACCCCAGAGGGCGGTGTCTTACTTACCTGGACAATTCGACAGAGTCTGCAGCTAGTGGGACTCCCGCTCAACTACTCTGTCTGACATCTGAAACTTTCTCTCTCGCCCTCTCGTGCCGAGGGAAGATATGAACGACTCGAGATCTGCTTCCATAATACGCGAGTCCGAGTGCAAAGGTGTACTCGAAGAAGCGTACGAGGAGCTTTATAGTCGGATTGAGTTAATATATCAGCAGCAGCGCCGTAGAAGTTGAGGGCCGGGTGTGGGCGAGTCTAGTGGTAAGATTTGCCTACCCAACGCGACTCCTATGGATATTTGTTGACGCGACTGAAGGACCCCCGGAGGGATCAAGGGGCATTCCAGCCTTGACTGCGTTGGGTGTACACGTTATAAACATTGTGAGGTACAGGATGTTATCGATTCCGCTGAAATTCGCGTTTTATTTTCTGAGCAATACGAAGACAGGATCACCAAGAACTATGCCAGCCATGTGTCGAAAAGAGCCTGTCAGGGACAATAGCAAACCACCGAAAGATGCGTATACGGTCCTGTGCAGAGTATCAGCGCTCGGTCCAATAAATGCTGGAGCTCACCGCACACTATCTCTCCACCCCCATCGAATTTGTACACCTGCGGTCGCCGCTCGTTCACTGAAGTCCGCCATCGCAATGATATGCTCACCTTCCCATACATCACATAGTCGTATTCCTCCTCTAACCCTTTTACGCCTTTCCCGTCGGGCCTCCAGATGTTTTTGTCCTTGTCCTCTGCTTCACCACCATCACCGCCCCCCGGTGGGAGCAAAGACGAAGCAAGCGCCATAGCAAAAGTTTGATTCTCAGAAAGCGGGAATAACTCGACGTTATAGTCAAGAGTCATATCCATGTCGTGATTTTTTGAGCGAGCGTATAACCGGGACACTGGCGAGCTGATTAGAACCTTGGTAGCGATGACTGGGCTATCTTGTACCTCTGTCGAACTTTTTCCCCTCCTTGTCGATCCCATTGATGGTAAATATGTCGTCGAAGACGATGTTTGATGACGCTGAGGACATAGTTTTGTCCAAAACGATTATTTAAGTCGGCAATGCTGGCAGCTCCTGTTGATATATATGATGAGTACGTACGAACATCTTCGAGTCTAGATTACCTTATTTAGTAGCTTGTTCACGTGTCGCCGCTCACTATCATCTCAGTCGTTCGGTACCTAAACGACTGAGGTACGTCGTCTCGTATTTGGCACTCGTTATACCAATTACTCACATACATCACATAGTTCATTCCAACCCAAACGACCGAGTTCATTCCATTGACTCCGAGTCAATGAAGTACATGCATCGGTCCACCTTGACTATTCGACATGTTGCATCTCGACACCAAAATCCCTCCCTCTATAGGCGTGTATCCTCCTTTGTTATTAGGCAACCGTCACCTGGTGCTACACGAGTAGCCCCAACACCCCTCGTATTCTGTTCGACCGAGGGATGGGCACCTCGGCAACATACATGTACTGCGTAAGGACCTGTGAAATCAGCTATCAGACAACCCTAATCCGCCGTTCCTTCAAGACTTTCTGTGTATTCCGCTGCTCTATCTGAGACCGGTTTTACCTGCATAGAGAGCCACTTCTTACGTCCATCAGGGTCCGGTGTGGCTTCCACCTCTGAGGAGCTTTTAGAGCTTTGCTCGAATGGTAGGCACATTTTTCACGCTGTGGAAATTTTGACTGATACGATTGTGGCAGAGTTGAGAATGAAGCTACAGACATTGGGATATCCTTTCCCGCCTGTACTATTCGCCAGTGGTCTTGCTTCTCTGATTGCACAGACATATGTATCATCGCATCCTGCGCAAGGCCTCTTTCTTGTATCACCATCTCCCCCCAATACATCTCTGTGTCCTGGCACTCTACCTACACCGCTCTCAGAGTTCAACTATGAGCCTCACTTTCCTATCGCAGTGATGGCTACTTCAGACTCTATGGCCACCGTAAAAACTCAACGTCGCTTTGCCCAAAGCAGATGGGTAGATTTGATTGAAGTCGAAAATCTGGCGAGTGACCAGGCCACCAAGGAAGTAGAACGATGGGTAGACGAGCTTGGTATCTAAGGTACTATTGCACTCCGAATGAGCTATCGTATCCACTCCCACAGACCCGACCCCCCCGGTTCATGGGCATGTTAGCCTGCCCATTCAACTGTCCTTACCAACATCATTACCCTCTCGTTGCAAACATGTATACTCGCCTATACAGAACCTACGGAATACTTTTTGATGACCTGGTCAGCAATGATGAACATATATTTCATCCACCTTTGCCCGGACAGCGAACACAAGTGTGCGGCTTATCTCAATGCATGAATTTTAGCCATTTCCTATCGGCAGAGGGTTCCCAGCTTGCAATACATTTGAACACGATGGGGGGAGACAAGTCTGGCCATGTCAGATGCGAAGAACGTGAATGATCGCATGAAAAACAATGCTTACTTGTACGTGTGCGTGGGAACTTCATGTCTCGATTAGAGTCGTTCCGTTAGTGCCGGCTGAGGGATAGAAAGCTGTGCTCTGGCGCATAGCGTCAAGCTTACGCCAAGGCATAGTTTGCGTTTAAAGGACCACTGGCAGGATACACTGAAAAGCGTTGGGAATGTTAATTACGATATAGTGTACGATTGAGTCTGGAGAGCAGGGAACGGACGGCGAGTCCGTCATGCCGGGTATCATTTAGTCTGATCAGACGATAGTCCTGTAGGAGTCCGGTCATACGATGCGTCACCACGGTACCAGCAACGTGAACAACAATAAAAAAGAGCACTGCAAGAGCTATGACACACCATCCCCATCTTTCTCTCTCTTTTCCGCATCTCCAGCTACTTTTCCAAGGCCGGGTAGGGCCACTTTCCAGGTTCCTCTAGAGGTAAGTACCTTACGAACTTGGTGCTCGATAAGTTCATGCAGTTTTGGCACGTCCTTTAGCATGGCTCGACTACCCATGAGAGATGTGGTCTTCAGATTCAGGGTGAATTCTGGAGGAAGAGAGATCGTCAAGACAGGCTCGGGTGAAAAAAGGGACGGGGGTGTAATGGTGACCTAAGATACCTCGTGAGTCGATGCACCACGGACACGAACGCGGACTCACGGACGACTGGAACAGATCGAGTGATATTGTGAGCGAAACGGGGAGCCGAGCAAAAGACGACATTGGGTAGTTGAATAGATAGGCAGTGGAGAGCGATATTGAGATGGTATCGGTGTAGGCCATGTGAAACTTGACAGACTGTTGGGCGTCAATGTCTGAGCGAAACGCGAGGCAGGAAATACCGACAGTTAGCGTGGGCTCCCCCACACCGTCCACAACTTGGGCATCAGACAGTAGCGGTGCCGAGTTTCCAAGGTCGGCAGTATGAATGGTAATGTGATCCTAGACACAAGATTCAGGGGTGAACAATACGAAAGGGACGAACGGGAACTCACGAGGAAATCGCGGGGACGTATTTTGTTGGCATATGCTTCTATTCGAGCCCGGGCAATTTCGTTCCCTTCAGATCCCTGCAACTCGTTCTGTAGTTTTGCTCGGTAAATATCGGCTATCTACCCAAAGCTTAGAAGGCTGCACCCGATGCGAGTGCATGACTGACAGACCTGCCGAGCAAGGAGGTTGACCCAGTTGGCCGACTCTGGATCCCTTGAGAAACCATCGACTTGAGATAATATTGGGCGTGTTCGCGACGAATTTTCAGGTTTGGTGAGCGGGTGGAAAATTGGAGTTTGCGACTCGTCGGATTGTGGGATGAGGAAGAGGTATTTGAGGACGAGTGCGAGGATGAGGAGGATGGATAGCTGTCCGAGAAGGAGGCCTTGGGTAAAAGTTGGTGTCAAGGAAAAGATGTAGTTGTTACCCATGAAGAGGAGCTGGCTCATCATGTCGACATCTCAGCCGGTTATCTTCGTCACCTGGCCCAGTGCTCCCCTCACCACCTCCCTCGTACACGCCGCCATTGCTCATATTGGTTTGTCGGCCTCCATCACATCTACTTTTCCCTCACAACCTCAATCAACCATCATCCAATGGGCTAGCTACGACTCCATCGACCACGTCCTCACCGCTTCAGAGCCGAACCGCGTCCTTTCATCGTCTTATACGATCAGAAAGGCACTCATTAGAAAACACTTTTTGGCCCGGTGCATCCAGTCCTATATCACCAAGCGCCCTGAATCATTCCTCACAAAGGCCGTACCTCCCACTTGGGACCTTGATATCGCCTATGCAGATGAACTCGATGAAATGTGGTCCGACGAACTGTGGAACCTCGGAACTATCCTCGATAGTAACACTGAACAATGGTTCATTCTCAAGCCGGGTATGGCAGACAGAGGAATGGGTATCAGGTTGTTCAACAGCAGAGATTCCCTGTACAACATATTTCAAGAATTTGATCGCGATCCCGACGAAGACGAACCCGCAACATCCGTCATGACTTCTCAACTCAGGCATTTTGTCATTCAGGTATCACTGATCTCGATGTCTTGAACTGCTAACCGAGCAAACATTCAGGAGTACATTTCCACTCCTTTGCTTATCGATCCAAACGAGGTCTCGCTCCAGATCAAGCCCCAATCACCCTCCCATATCCGGGGTCGCAAAGTCATTTTATTTCTCTCCCTGCCTCTATCGCATCGAATGACACTCGATGACAGTTTCATCTGCGAACATACGTCGTTGCCTCCGGGGCTCTGACAGTATTCATGTACGAACGCGTCCTCGCGTTGTTCTCTGCTGAACCCTACCATGTTCCTTGCTCCGATCTGGAACATACCTTCCCCCTCGCTCCTCATTTGACCAATACTTCCTTGCAAAACAACCTCGGAGAAGAGAACGTGCGTCTTTTGGATGAATTGGTTGGATGTCATGTATTGTCTGGTGACAAGAATTCGAGTGACAATGTGTTGAGCGCTGCGGATGTCGCAGTGATCAAACAACAGATAGCCGACACCCTTGCAGATGCATTTAGGGCCGTGCTCGCCCAACCAGTACATTTTCAGGTATGATAGTTCACACCATCTGGTGCTTGGGTCCACTAATTCTCGTCCACAGCCACAACCGAATGCCTTTGAGCTCTATGGCGTCGACTTTCTGGTATCACACGACCCGCTTGGTTTTCAGGTTAAATTGCTAGAAATGAATTCCGAACCCGCCATTGAACTAACGGGACCACGACTGACTTGGATCCTTGAAGACTTGTTCAAGGCAATCGGAATTATATGTGTCCACCCTTTCGTGCTGAGATCTAACCAGGAAGGCAACGAAGACAGCTGTGTTACAATAAAAGTTGGGGAAACAATACACAATTTACGCAACTGCCTTGACATCAAAGTCTACGCATCCGGTATGCCGAATGGCCTACTAGCTTAATATGCAGGGAAGGGGGATTGTAGACAGAAACAACACGATATGAAGGTAGTAGACAGACATGTTTCTCTCTACCAGCAGGTCATTTCTTGTGCGAAAATCTATTCTTCTTCTTTTTCGGCTGTACCGTCGAATTCGAATCTCGTTTCCGCTTCCGAGTGTCCTTGTTGGAAGTTCCTGGTGTTGGAATGATGGTCCGAACTGGTAAATCCATGTCTCGAAGCCTCTGAACAAAAGTCTGATTAATTGTGACGCATCGAATCCCGAGGCACTGCAGTTTGATGACCCCTTGCTTGTACATATTTTTGATCATATTCGTCTGGGAGGGAGGCACTAAATCCGGATGAAGTGTCGTACGTTTGGAAGCATAATCTAGTTTCTGCAAGTTTATTAGTCTCCGAGTTCCTCGGCTCGATGAACACGTACATCGGGGGCCAAATATTGCAAAGTCTCTGGCGCGATTACCGTAATACCTTGGCCTGGTACACGTTCATATGTACCCAAATAACGAGATGTCTTGGATGATTTGCCGGTTAAATAACATACGTCCATCTGCCCGCTGAAACCTTCCTCGACTTTGGTCCAGGAGCCGCCGCGAATTTTGGGATTGTAATGAAATGCAGGTTTGATAACCAGACCAAGTCCCTTGCCGGACGGGGACCAGATTACCTCGTTGAAGTTGACACGGTATAGTCCCTTACTGATAAGGTATCAACATGAATGCGCGCCTACTGCGATCTATGCATACCAAACGTCCTGGTCCTATGAGGCGATGTGATCAGCGTCGTGAACTTGATCTGATGCAGGTGCCTCTACCTTGTAGAGCTTAGTATGAACATCACGGTCGTGTGGTGGCATCGAGCACAATTCTAGTTGTCCCTCTACAGGCTCGTAGGGTGTGTTTTCCAAGAAGTCTCTGAAGTCGATTTCAGTTACCATGGCATTTCTCGTCTGCCCAGACGTCGTCAATTACTTGCACGCAACAGGAACCAGGCTGACCTGTTCTAGTTCTTGAGTAGAATTTGAGAGTGCATCACGAAGCTCGTTCGTGATCTGGCGAAACGTCAATGACCCCTAGCAGATAGCAGAATGAGGCGCACGAGCCTCGTTGTACTCGTGAACTCTGGTCTTCGTTCGCTGATATTTTTCATGAAGAATTATCAACTTCTCTTGATTCCGTAAAGCCTCTTCCTGCGCGCGGAATCTTGTAAGCTCACATACACGAGAGAAAACACGCCCCCACCTTCTCGCGGGCAAGATCTTCATTCTCAGCAACCAGCCTCACAAAATCTTCTCTCATAAGAAACGCCGACTGAGAAAAGCCATGTAAACCATTCATGATCGGCAACCCACAAAAGGATTGTCACCTCCGCGTCTTCCTCTGGCTTTATAGAAGTGACTTGGCAAAGTTCATTCTGGAGACTGACAATCCTCTCCTGGAGGGCAGCATTGTCCGCTTTGAGAGACTCGTTCTCAGACATTAATGCCTGTGTATTCTCATGAGTAGGCGTGTTCGATGGGCCACCTCTGGATGGCGTGACGGAAATTCTCTGGAGGATACAGATTATGAGCTGGGACTGAAGGAAATGCAGAAGTCGCCTGCCATTTGAGCTTCGCGGAGCTGTGCTTTAACGGTGTTGAGTTTCTGCACGAGTATCTTGACCATCTCTTCGGCCAGCTCGGGATCCATGATGCTGTCCATGATGATAGTTCGGCGCGAACCTCGAGTCGACACGTGACCGCGATACTATGTAGTAAAGAATGGAAAGTAAGTTGTAGTAACGCCGCTACTACTAGTAGGAAATGCAAAGCTCAAGTTCATTTGAGCTTCAGCACTCCGTATCTACACCGGCGCGAAAACGCTCTAAATGGGACGAAGAGGATCCAGAGGCAGAAGCCCAACGGCACCAACAATCACTCGGTCGTCGCATGAAATCAATTCGCAACACTCGCGCGCAGCTGGGCACTACTCAAATGCCTGAGGATCCGTCTCCGCCACAGCGATCTCGTGCATCTACACATAGTGTGTTCGTGCCCCTCAGGAATGCTCATCCTCCAATACAGCCGTCTCGCTCCGTGTACAGTTACGAACGACTTAACCAGATAGAAGAAGGGTCGTATGGTGTCGTATTCCGCGCCAGGGACAAAGAGACCGGGGACATTGTTGCCCTTAAGAGGCTCAAACTCGACGAGGAAAAACATGGTTTCCCGATCACCGCACTCCGTGAGATCAATGCTCTTGTGGCCTGCAAGCATGAAAATGTAGTTCGAATACGCGAAGTCGTCGTCGGTGACACTCTGACACAGTGAGTTCAGCTGCCCAGTCGCTTTGAGGTTGCGATCATCACCATCCGCCGGAAGAGTCTACGTAGTGATGGATTTCATTGAGCATGATCTCAAGACGCTCCTGACCTTGATGCCATCCCCCTTCCTCCAATCGGAGATCAAGACTCTGATGCTGCAGCTCTTGTCTGCCGTTGCTCATTGTCATTCTAACTGGATTCTTCACCGCGATCTGAAAACCAGTAATTTACTCATGAATAACCGCGGGATCATCAAAGTAGCCGATTTCGGTCTCGCTCGGAGATATGGAGACCCTGTGGGAGTAGGTGGTTTGACACAACTAGTGGTGACCTTGTGGTACCGGTATGTCGATGTGACATCTATTTTGTACCGTTCCCTTTTTTACATACGTCAACAGGGCGCCGGAAATTCTCCTCGGAGTCACTAAATACTCGACTGCTATTGACATGTGGTCCGTAGGATGTATCTTTGGGGAGCTGCTCTTGAAAGAGCCTGTTTTCCAGGCCCAAGGAGAGATCGAACTCCTTTCCATGATCTTCAAACTCCTCGGCCCTCCCACAAGCTCCTCTTGGCCCGAATACTCCGGCCTCCCCCTTGCCAAGACCATCACTCTTCCTGCCCCGCATGCTCACCGATTTCGCCAGCGATTTCAGTACATGACAACCTCGGGTATCGACCTTTTGATGTCATTTTTAACATATGACCCAGCGCAGCGCATAACTGCCGAAGAGGCTCTGCGTCACCCTTACTTCAGGTGAGTTGGCGTCGCTGTCGTCGTTTCTGTCTCACAAATGGACTACGAACAGCGAGTCTCCTCTTCCCAAGCACCCGGACCTTTTTGCTTCATTCCCGTCAGTTGCCGCCGGAGAGAAGTGAGTATTCTGCCTTCTGTGACCTACCGCACAACCTTACTGGTACCCAGGCGCAAGAAGCCGTTCGATAGTCCCTCTGCACCGGTCCGAGCAGCAGACTACATTAAGTTTACAGAAAATGATATCTCAATCTCATAGTATGCAATGTGTGACATATCTATTAGAGACTGCAAATACACGTCAAGAGTCGAATGGCTTTAAAATACTGCTTGACTACAGACCAGCACCATCACCTATGCTATCGTCATCGACGCTGTTCAATAACTGCCGCATTCTCTGGAATCGTATCCTAGTGCGATCCATCTCACCGCACTTGTCGTAAAATTCTTTGACTTCATGTACTGTGAACCTGAATTCGTTGGCTATATCGTTGATCGCTTGATCTATACAATGTAGCGGGACTACCGCCTGTCCTGGACCGTCCTTTGACGCGAATGTCGTTGGCCCCGCGGTATTAGAATGAGAGCTTGAGGTGCTGTAAGCAGTTGAGCTCGATAACGTCTTCACAATAATTAACTCACGTTATCTTGGCTTTCTTTGCAATATGTGGTTCGTCACTCTCTTCACCTGCTTTCCGTTTCCCCCATGGCGGAGGCGATTCATCGCCAACTCGAATGCGCCATTCTTCGTTTTCTTCACCATCTGCCATCTCCTCTTCGTCGGGACTTTGTCGGGGGTGGGGACCTGATATTGAACCCTGTACCTCACTAGATATCTGGTCGGGAGTCAATAGGATGAATGCTGCAGCAGCGTCGGCGTGCCCATCAATGCACCCCGCTACCTGTCTTCCTGCAAGGTCCTCGTGAACCGATTCGTTGCCCGCCTTCGAGCGTCTTTTTCTCGCACGCCTAGTCTTTTCTTCGGCTTGTCGAACATAACCATACTGCCCCTTCTCCCCATGGGCCGGCCTCTTTTGGTCAACGATTGCGGTAATCATGTTGTCCAAGCGAACCGAATTCTTCTTATAGCGCTCCCGCCATGATTGCCATGTATGTCGTGTTACCCATGCATATTCTGGGTCAACAGCCTTAGAGGTATCAGCAAGGGGATCGATTAGCATATCCCGGTGACCCACCATTTCGGATAGTTGCTGGTACAGACGATTACCAGTCCGGCCGCCTGTTTCTTTGTAGGGAATTTTGGTTGCGATCCATTGGCATAGACGTTCCTCGTCTTCTTCAGTAAATTGAGTTCGTCTGAATGTGAATAAGTATGCCTGTGATCGACGAGAGTCTGCAAACTCACTCTTCCCCAGGTCGGCGGCCGCCCGGGTTCTTATAAACCAGTGGCGTGTATACAAGTGCACCCTTTTCCACACATTTCTTGACCCACAAGTAGGACTCGATGTACTTGTCTGGGACGCCTTGATACGACTTGACAAGATGCTGGAAAACTTCTGTGTTCGGGTCTGCGAGGACAACACGGGCAGACTGAGGGGATGCAGTGGGGTCTCCTCCAGAATGCTTGTTCCAGAAAAGTGACACGTAAGACCAAGGCATACGATCGCTTTGGCCAACCAACTCACCATGATGCGTTGGCTGAGCGCCGCACGCGCATTTACATTTGCGATGCTAGGATGGATGTGCATTTTGATGGGTGCTCCACTCTCGACAAAGATCTGTTTCAGTAGCATTCCGGCAATCTTACAGGCCTCGACGTAGGTGTAGGGTACGAAATGGCGTTCTGGGCGATCTGGGCTGATCCAGCAGAGACGAAGGCGCTCCTCTTCTGGAGTGCCGGGCTGAGTCAGAACGTAACCTTGCCTCGGCACCTTGCTCTCCACACGCCCACCGAGAGACTGTGCTACATATCAGAGCGGTGGTCTAACCCGGAACCGAACTCCACTTACAGTGATTGTTTCACATAACTCGGCTTGTATTTCTTGAGGAATGTCCTTCTGTATAAAGAACTTGACGGCCAAGCCGCTCTCGTCTTGAAAAATTGGCTGTACGAACAGTGGTGAGGTCTTGAGAAAGCAAGAAGAACCGTTGCTTACCATGATCCCAAGCTGTAGGTCTGCGGTTGGTGGATGAACCCAAGGATTGGGTTAGGGTTCCACTATGACTAATACAAATTGTTAACGGTATCATTACTAGTCACAAGTACGAAAACCGGTCTGTACGGGCGTGAATAGCAATATACAATATTATGTCAAGACGCTTTCATCGCTCTCAGCCTGTCCCTCACATCCTCCGGATATATAGTTCTCGTCGACCCCCTACTATTCCAAAATCGAGTTGCCTCGCTGATCTGCACTTCAACGTCTACTCGTGGATCTGCGACATCGATACCAGCATCAAGGTCTCCCACTCCGTCGGTGGGTGCAGCGAACCGGAGTGTATGAGCGGTGCTCTGGGCCTGGGTGACAGCCGAAAGATCTTCCTCGTCAACGCCAAAGAAGGCAGCCAGTTTCTCTACGCGTCGCGTCGCGCCTGCTGTACTAGCTTGTCGGGAAGGCTTTCTGGATAATGGTTGAGCGGCGGAAACCTGGTGTGAAAACGGGCAGGTCTCGCTAGGGGTCTCGACAGATGGTCGAGACGCATGGGAGAGGGGGCTTGCAGAGCGAGTGTCCATCGACACCACTTCATCCCAAAAATCACCCTTAGCATCCATCGGTGGGTGAGTCTCTGAAGTTGTGCTTGGAGGTTGTGCTGGGTTAGCTATTATGGGTGCTATATGTATCTATGCAAAGGTAAGAAACTACGATTCTAGCAATAAACATGAATTTATCTCACCGTATCTCCACTGGAAGTACTTGGCATCTCGCTAGTCACTGGCGAGGCGGGGCAGATATCGCCTTGTAACTTCAGTGACTTGCTTCTGTGTACAACTCTCGCATCAATGGATGAATCCTGCATCAATGCCGAAGGGTCTAGACTCTTGCGTTTATGATGATAGCTGCCACGAGGTGCATAAACGGAGGACCGTGACGTTCCGCGGGACAACAAAGCAGGGCCAAGAACCATCTCTGCAGGAATCTCCTCTCCCAGATGTCGTGTCAACTTTGCAAGTCTTGCACGATGCAGTTGTTCTGTATGCCAAAGCGCGTCCCCTTCTTCGCCATCTCCATCTTCCTCGGCAAGTAAGACAGCGGAAAACGGCGACTTATTCGTAGGACTTTTAGCCGGTAGGTCAGAGACATTCAGCAAAGGAAAAGACGTGATCAGTGTTGTCGGTGAGTGTTGTGGTGCGGACATACACGACGCAGTCGTTTGAGAAACGGTGCAATGCATTGGGCGCCGAAGGGGAGCGGGATGGTCCAACCTTTTGCGTCTCAAGGAATTCCTGGGCCTGACATTGCGAACGGCTTTCTCGCCCTCAAACACCTCCTCGTCAACCTTGTGAAGGCATTCGACCGTACTAAACCGTCTTGCATGAAAAAATCGATAAACCCGGTTGAAAGTCTCTGTAGTGTCCCTGGAGTGTGAAGGGTGCCCAAGAGAGTCCTGGGGACTAGCCAAGTGAAGAGAGGGAGGGAGCGGACGACGGGGGACCGGGCGCGAGGGAGACGCAGTGGTCTCACATGACATCTCGATGTAGATGGCGGTGTCGCTTACTCCAGGGCACGGGAAGGCATTATGTAGCAGCCAGACAACACTCGCAAGACAGAGGTGACACGCTTAGGTACATGTGGTCGTTGGGATCACAGAAGCGAGACAAGCAGGTGGCCGATGCTGGGATAAATCTGGGCACCTGGTAACCTAGGAACGCTCAAAGGTGGGAAACACGGACCGTCTGAAGTTGGCCTACTGACAGCAGGAGGGGATATAGTCAAATAGCTTCCGCTGACCCGTAGGAAGAGGCTCACCTGGCCAGAGCTCCCATCTCACATGCGATGGTGCGATTCTCGGGTAGAATAGTGACAAGTTATCTGGACTCCGGGGCATTGTCAGAATGTTTCTTCGTAGTACCAACCTGCAGTTCAAGGCATCACAATTTGACACGGATTAGATTATGAAACTATTTTTGACGGGTCGCATGACGGACACGATGACACAACGTACAACGTCTCCCACGAGGGTAGGGTGAAATGAACATGGGTAAAGTTACTTATAATGTGTAGATGAATACGAGCAGGTATCGCGATCATGATGTAGTACGGTCCTGAAAGTAAAAACGTGAATCTGATTGTCTCAAGTCCGGTGACCTTCCCCTTCTCCAGGTGCTTCTTCGTCCAGCGAAATGTTATCCTGGCGATGGCAAGACCTGCCCGTGATGACCGACATTCGCAAATTGGGTGGCAGCTTCACTAGTGAGACGCGCTTCGCCGCTCGCGTCTTGTTCCATTCTTCCGCCTGCTCCTCTGGTAAATCGAGGGCTACGGGTACGTTGTCGCGCAATGACATGGGCGACTGGTGAGTGTTGGATAACTTCTCATCCGGGGTGGGACAACAACTCGTCGAGATATCATGTCCTGAAGTAACCGGTGAACCTGCGATAAGAGAAGGTCCCCAAAGCGAGGGCGCGGCGAACGCTTCGCCCGACGATGGCCAGTCAGGACCAAAGTCCAATGCGGAGCGGAGCGATCCATTGGTGGGTGAGTCAAAGAACTGCGAGCTTATTGGAAGAGTCTCTTCGTTAAACGAACTCTTGGGTTGGAGTTCTTGAGTATCAAAGGATGACTGTGAAGTATACTCCGAGTACCGCTGCTGCAACGTTTCGGTTGCAGCTTGCAAAGCAAGCGAAGTTGCCTCTTTGAAATTCTTCTCCTCGACTGCGAGATCGTTGAGAAGGATATTGCGGTGGCAGATGAGCTTGGTAACGCCCAGGCGCATGGCCTGCATTTTCTTGGACATCGTCTGGATGGTATCTTGCAAACGATCTTGTGTAGATTTTCGGAATGGGGCCAAAATCGCAATGTTTCTCGCAACATGCATATTTGAGCCGATTTGTTCGTTGGCGATACAAATGCGATTCTCCAAATCTTCCACCCTGGTACGGATCATATGGGATCTGGAAGCAAGATGGGGAGATTCAGCAGGGTACGGCTTCTCTGCGACTGAGATGTCCCCGGCGCTGGTTCGAGCGGAAGCCAATTCTGCTTTGACTGTATCAAAAGTTTCTTTGAATTGCGACGCCCCTTCGATCTCGGGGGCGGACAAAGCTGTCAATTCCCTTTGGCGATCATCCACACCCGTAGAGTAACCCTCGCGTAACCTAACATAACCAGGGGTCTCATCCACAGGCCCAGACAGGTTACGGTGATCCCATGTTAAGACTCTTGGTTGGCTGATGTTTGGAAGTTGCAAATCATGAATATGTGACGTAGCAGCAGCTACTCCGGTGAGCTCCAGAACTTGGTTTGTCATTCCGAGGGAGCGCATACGAATGCCTGCGGTTTTGAAAGCGCTCGCATAGTTGATACGAGATATCCAGTCATTCGTTTCTTTCTCCTCAGTTGTTTGGAAGAGAATTTGGCGTCCGTCACGTGTGGTAAGGCGAAACGTGTTCGGATGCTGTGGAACAAATTGGTGAGAATCAGACCATGATAGCGACAGCTAGCTGACCTTGCTATAAGATCGGTCTAAGACTGCCAGTGTATCATTCAACGAGATAGTTTCATCGGGCTTGAACGATGTCAATGGTATAGGAGGTTTCCTTGGCGGACCATTCCAAGAAAGTAGTGTTGGTGACCACGATAGGTCACGGAAAAGAAGAAGCTGAGATTTCGTGAGTGCGACGCTATATGGTCGCCACTTACGGCCCAATGGTTTTTTCCCTCCTTCCAAAAGATCATCTTTGCGATTTAGTACGGCCACCTTGGCTAGCTTAATGGTCCATGTCTCGGGAGCAGGGAGCATCTCAGATACACCGCCGATCGAGCCATTGACAGACGGACTTGGAATACCCCCAACACTCAAGCTGAAGAATGGACTCGTGGATCGCATATCGGCTGATCCTATCTGCACCCTGTGACCCTTAGCAAACGCCAAGAGGATCTCGTCATAGTCCCAGGTTATACCGGTGCCATCCCATCGAAACGGGTTCTCATGAGAAATTTGGCCTTCAACGTTGACGCGCAGCTGATCCAACAAGTTCTACAAGAACACATGAGGCAACCCTGGAAGATCGGTACGAAGCACTTACATTCGTGATGAGATAATAGGGGTCAATCTTTGGTCTGCTCAGTAGCGTATTGCTACTTTGCATCATCGGACTTGGAAGTCCGGACGACGTGGAAGGTCTGGTAAGATTTCCTTCAACGTTTCCCTCGGGTTCCAATGGGTCCTCGATGAAGATGAACGGCGCAAAAACGATGTTATCGTAAAAGCACTGAGGAGCTGTCATAAATGTCCCGCTGCAACACCAGTGTGATTTCAACATACATCAAGAACTTCAGGGATCAGGCCCGGAAGCGTTGTATTTCTCAAATAATCCGCTTTAGACATCTTGCGTCTATTCGACTTGTTGAAAGCATCGGTGTGCAACATAATCAAGCTAAATGCCAAGATGTACGGATGATCTGAGCGGAGTAACAATATCGTCGTCAATTTGTACACAGGGAAAATCAAGTGTCGCACACCTCTAGAAGTGAATATATCTGGATTACACGAAAGATACCTATTCGCAAACGCTTCGATGACTCGATCAATTTGTTGCGTTTCCCGTGGTAGACCGACATTCATTAACAACCGACGTAATGCGACATCCAGGGGATCACCATGAAATGCAAAGCGTTCCATAAATAACTTGAGTGAGTCAGTATAGATGGGGTCTCCACTAAAAAAAGAGTCAGAGCTAACAGGGACTGCCGAGCGCGAGCTTACTTGGAAGCCAGGACTCTGGCTGTATCGGCCTTAGAGGCAAGGGATATTAGTCTATCGACAAAGGTCTCAGAAGTCTCGTCCGCTCGGGGTTTCAAGACATCGGGAGGGATCTGGGATAGGGAAGGCCGGGGAGAACGAGAATCCGGAGATGAGGCAACATCATTGGAAAAAAAGGTCCCATTTTTAGTGGCCGACGACGGCGAGGAGGAGAATAAGTTAACCGAAAGACGGTGCAAAAGGGGTGGATTTGTCGAGGAACGAGGCCGACGATTGGTTTTGGATCGCGGTGCGAGTTTAGCAGAAAATGGTTCGTCCGAAGGGGCCTTGGACTGTTGTGACAAAGTAAAGAGTGAGAGGGCACGTGAGGGAGTCACAGAGTCAGCCGTAGTTGGGCGCCGCATGATTGGGCGCCGGGAAGTAAGAATGTATGGATCGGCAGTTGATGGTCGAACATTGGCCCTATCTGAAACTGGGCTCTGCGGCAAACTAGGAATGTTCTTATGGGTCGTCGAGCGCACAGCGCGTTTTGAATGGCGCCTGGAATGCTCTACATCGCTAGAATTGCTACGTGATCGAGCAAGTGAGTCGGCAGGTGCAGTGAAATCTGCCCCAAGCGGGGAGGTGGGCTTGAATGTTGGGAGTGAGGGCGAGCCACCTGGGACAGTAGGATGTTGCGGGGAGGATCTTGAGAGTTTGCGTGACCAGAATGAGGACTTTCGTACTAGGGGGGCAGAAGGAGGGTTTTCACTAGTTGTACTCGACAAAGTTTGGGCTCGTTTCGGTGTGGTGAAGAGTTGTGTCAAGGAGACGCCTCTAGCACGTTGGCCAAGACTTGAGGAAGCTTCGTCTGGCCGCAGGGAACGTGTACTCTTACTCTTTCGCAAGATGTTCTCGGTGCTGGTACTCGGAAACGACGTAAACGCAACAGAATTTGTTTGGGGAGGCGGTATCATGGGAGTGTTGTGATAAACGTCTAGATAGAAGGTGGGTTGCGGAGGGGTCTCTGTCGCATGTTGGATAGATATCGATACCTGGGTATCATTTGGATGTGCGTTCGGTTCGTGGTTGGTTGCGTTGGCATCGGCGTGCGGGGATGGGATGGGGGGAAGGTCTTTCTCGTACAGAAATCTGGTCGGAATGACACCGTGCTCGTCCGTGTGAGGTGGAACTGCAAGATTCTTGCGCGCTGCGGAGGATACGGGAAGTATGCGGCGTGTCCAATGGGGCAGGGAGAAGAAGTGGAGAGGACCACCAGATGCGGCGGGCGCGACGGAAGCGGAGCGTGTGTCTGGTGAGGAGGGGTGTCTGTTTCCCAAGCCAACCATACCTACCTTGCTCACAACGATCACAACGACACTAGCTGGTGGATACGAAAACGGTCGTTCGGTGTAACTATTACAGCAGCTTACATAACTAAACCGAGTACTAGCCCCTTTTGCGACGCTCAATCTCTATTCGTTTCTTGTGCAAAGTTTCGCGCTGTAGATAGATCAGAGAATAAGATTGTCCCAAAGATCGTATAGACAAACCTCTGTCGCCCGTCTGTTCTCTCCATACTTCATTCGTTCGTAGAGTTTCCGCTTCTTGTTACTCAACAGCATCTTGCCCATGTCTTCCTCCTCTTGATCACCACGCATCTCCTTCTTCGCCTGTGTCTTCTGCAGTTTCCGCACTCCCTTCTCGAAGGTGCCGTATTCCATCCCTGCTGCTTCAGCTGCCAATTCCGCAGCGCGTAGAGATTCTGGATCGTCTGCGTTACCAATGCTCACAACTTCAACGCCGCTACCGACTCCCTCGTCTTCTACTTCCCGTTCCGATGCCTTTTCATCCTCGTTGTCAGGTACCGACACCGATGCCGACTCTTCCTCCAAGTGCGATAGTCCCACAGTCGTCGGGTCGTATGCCCCTGGTTTATCGCCAAACGGAGACAAATGAGGAGGAAGCGTAGCACCCTGCGCATAGAAATCCTCGACGAGAATTTTTCCTGCATTGATGCAGTCGACAACCCACTGTGGCTGGATATATTTTCGCCTTCGCCGCCGTTCTTTCTCCTCTACCGACTCGTTGGCTTTGTTGATCACTGGTCGATCGATGATGACATGAGTGATGGAGTCGTCTAATTCTGTGATAAGGGAACCGCTTCCGGACGATGCGGGCCAACCAATTCGACCGCCGAATGATCTTACCAAGAATTCGAAAACGGGTCGGGAAATTTCGCGTGACAAGAAGAACGTGTACGGAGAAAATAGTGACATAGATACCGACTTGCGTGTGTCACTCAATGACTGCAGTGTAGGAAGCAATTCTGCAGCATCTAGGGAAACAGAGGGGTGGTCGACGAACTCTTCCTCCGCTTCGGTGGATTTTGCGACATCATCCCTGGATTCGATGTCAATATCTTCCCTGACAAATGATGCGGCGTCTGCGGTTATGGTTTTGATTGCTTGTAGAACCTCCTTTGTCGAGGCCGTTTTCCCACTTTTTTCGACTTTGGGAATAGCCATGATATCTTTCTCCGCTACTTGGATACTAAATGCGCCAATTCCAGCACCAGTTTCATCTCGGGCGGCGTCCAATGGAGGTGGATAGACAAGTCCGACATCCGTATAGAGTTTGAAAAATACGAAACCGAGCATTGTTTGATAGAGTTCCAGGAATGTCAGCATCACTCGGACATCAACGTCTGATGGAATCTGGATAAGGTGTTTTAGCATCCGAAGCACCACAAAACATAGTAAAGGTGTTACATTCTGTGTGAATTGATAAGGAACCAACCAAGTGACATCCTGGTCCATGACTTCCGCCTGGTAATAAATTCCTTTAATAGAGAGGAAAACCTTCCTGAGCGAACGCGAATGCATGACGTAGAGTTGCCATTCGGCGGCCAGACGAGAACAATTGGCGATTAATGATGGGGAGACGCGATCGTTGGAGGGTAGAGAGGCAAAGAGAAATATCATACAAAGTGCGTCATCAATGTCTCGAACAGCATCAATGAAGGTCGGGTATCTGGACGATCGTATGGGTTACCATCATGCTGAGATGAGCGAAAATAGACCATACCTCTCCTTTATGATGTGATCCAATCGGTAAGTTGGTTTGCTGTCCTCGAGATTCTTCGCGATGCTCCATTCTCCACGACCAATAGCTCTAGAGATCTTTTTCGCAAAAGCTTTGTGTTCTCTTAGTTTATTCAACACTGGCTCATGTGCCAGATATGCAATGTCCTTTGCGTAGTAGAAAGAGGTCGGAGCCGTGGACCCTTTGTTGGCTTTTTTTCTACTTCGCGGCTCGCGCGGAAAGATCCCTGAGATAGTAATGTTATGACTGGGAATGTGGGCCAAATTGGCAAATTTACCTTTGAGGATGCACAACCGTCGAAAGTCGCCCAAAGAACACTGTAGTTTCTTGACGGCGGCAGACCGGGTCAGATAAGCCTTTGCGGCTCCAGCCTTGCCCTTTTGTTTTAAGCGGCCCATGTAGTTTTGTGTGGTGGATGAGACGAAGCCTACTAGTAGATGGCTTTGTTTGTGCGTGTCAACAGTCTCCTGCACTAGCACTATCATGAGGTGAGTCGTCTGATCGTCTTTGGACCTCGTGCTCAATTTTGCATCCAGTCAGTACGTTCATGTCCCTAAATCCGAGCTAGACGAGGCTCAGCTACGACAACTGGAGGAGCACGAGATCAGCCAGGGTCCCTTGTCGGTGTTGCAGCAAGCCGTTCGCAACCATGCCCAAGTCCTTATCTCCCTCAGGAATAACAAAAAGCTGCTCGCACGCGTGAAGGCCTTTGACCGACACAGTAACATGGTTGGTCGCCGTCTCTGTCTCGGCCTTACTCCATCTGATCTCGCTTGCTATCTAGGTGCTGGAGAACGTGAAAGAGGTAAGACACCTGGTTCTGGCTGGTGCTGTGGTACTGATGGTATCTGGAGATGTGGACCGAGATGCCAAAGGGTAAGAACAAGAAACCGGTCAACAAGGATCGATTTATTAGCAAAATGTTCCTTCGGTGTGTGTTCGTCCTTTTCGTTATTATGCAACAATCTAATCGTCGATAGCGGGGATTCTGTTATTCTAAGTACGTTCGAGGTACGCCTCTGAGGTCGCTGATACTGATTTTCACGTAGTCCTTCGGAACCAAGCATGATGGTTGTGAAACACGGCCCGTCCTTGGCTGATGTGTCCGCATTGTACTCATTCGCATAAAAGACCCGCGGTAATAAAAAGTATATCGGTCGCGCGTTACTCTGATCAATCTACACTTTAAGCGGATCACGCGTTGGCGTGTTTCGAGTTGCAATATATGTTGTATCGGACGGGGTCCCGGGAAAGAGCTGGCGAATTTCTCGACTGGCGATTGTGAGCTGGTTCTCTATTTCTGCCTGAAGCTGCGTGAGAGGCAGGAGGTAGACAATTAGCTGGATGCTCACGGTGTCGGTGAGATGCCTGTTGCGTTCGATCTCTGCACGAAACCAAAGAAGAGTCTCTGCCCGGGTGGGCGGGTCATGGATGTCTGTTGTACGGTTATAAGGGCGAGTTCGAGAGAGAATGTAGACTCGCACGTCGTGATGCCCTGATGGCGAAGCGGTAGAGGTTGAGGACGCGCTGTTGGAGGATGAAGTGTTTGAGGCCGAGCATTGTTAAAATTTGTGGCTAGTCCCGTGGTGACTTGTTTTGCCTTGCGCGTGCGTTGCAACCGTCTCTCCTTCCAACCATGTCTGCGTCTGACAATAATGTTCCTGTTCAACTTCCATCGCCCGTCGTCGCCCTCGCCGACGACCTCGCAAATCTCGCAATTCAGCCCACCACCTCCCCCGACTCCCCCCAATCCCCTCAAAATCACCCCGACGCTCGTCCCTTTATCATGTACTCCCGTTCTCAACTCCTTTTTCTCCATAAATCCCCTCTCGTGCAACTTCCCCATGGTATGCCAGCCCTAAAAGAATGGTTCGGGTCTGTACTCGCCCACATCCTCTTCTTCCAGCAGCCCGCTCATCACGATCCCTAGCACTGAAAATGACCAGTCCAGTTCTAAAAAAGACTCGGAAACTACCATTCCCACTGGTAACACACGAGACCGACGGTGAGCAACTTGGTTCTCCTCCCAGCACCTTCTTGACAACCCGCACTCAGGTTCCGTCGGGACGCAGATGATGGTGGTGCGTATTTCCTTTCACAGCGCATGTAGTCTCCAACGTCACTCTCAAGGTTCTGCGAGACAATCGTTCCGTGGCGCCGCCATTACCCAGCCTTCTCAGATGGGAAATTTCAAGCACCAGTCAATTCGCGCCGCGGACCGTGACCGGGACAGAGATATCGAGAAAGAACAAGACCGGGAAAGAGCCAAGGAAGGTGAACGACTGCGCAATGCGAGTTCGGCTCTTATCCAAGTCGCATTATCCTATTCAACGTATCCTTGCAGTTATCCGACAAGTATGACCGCGATCGTCGTGCTCTGTCATCTATATCACAAATGCGAACAAAGGACAGAGAACTAACTCCCCATCTTGCGAATCCTTCTTCAAGAGTCGCTGCCCAAACAGCCTCCGCACGTGCGAGCGACTCGCGAGATGCCCCAAGGAAGAAGGACGGGGAATCAAATGAAGATTGGCGAAGAGGTATGTCTCGTCAATTCCTTGTTCCATGTCGCAAGAGTCACGGATTCCGTCGTTGCAGGTGCGGATCAAGCTCGAACAGGCAGAGATCGTACGCACTACAGCAGTGTTCTCTGCTAGGTACTTACTATTTTCACCAGGGACAGAGAATGGTCGTAGGGACCGCGACGATCGCGAACGGCCACGTTCTAGAGGACGAGATTCCTCTCGGTCCCGCCGAGAAGGATCCCCTTCGAGACGTGATAAAGAGGACCGGCGACTGGATCGTGATGACGGGTATAGTTACCGGAGGGATAGAGACGACCGCGACAGGGAATTCGATCGTGATTCAGAGTCCGAAGACCCCAGGCGGTGGAGAGACGATGGGAAGAGAGAAGAGCGTATGACTGCTAGGCGCGAAAGGGAAGTCCGTGAGCGAGAACTACGTGATCGCCGTGACCGACCTGCATGGGAAGGAGGGGATCGTGCCGACAGGCGCTGGGCCACCGGCGACGATCGAGACATTCGGGGGAAAAGACCAAGCGGTAGAGATAAGAAGGTCGGTGAAGATGGTAAAGACCGCGATGACCGCAAAGATCGCGACCGCGAGAAGGAGCCTGCTTGGATGGACACTTACATCCCAAGCAGTGGCAGTGGAGTACTTGGCGGTCTTCGTTCCGGAGGAGAACTAGACGGTATTCAGGCATTCAGGAAGGAAATGCAGCAGAAAGACAAGCCCACCTCGCCAGTAGCTGCCAGTGTCGCGGTGTCTCAAACCCAAGCTTCAACTCCTGGTCAGACACCAGAAAACCAGCTTGACGAGATTCAGCTTTTCCGTCTGATGATGAAAAGAGAAGACGAGAAGAAGAAAACTGATTATCCTGTGGTCCCTCCTGAAAATCATTCTTCTCCTGAAGGTCCCTCGGCAGCTCTTCACAGTGATAGTTCTCAAGGTGCGTTTCAAATCTCCCATAAATTCATTTACATTTATCATCTCGTAGTTCATGTAAACGCGGAGGTCCGCGCAAACTTGAGCCTTGCGCCTACTCCATTGAATGAGAGTGTTTCCCATCTGTCATCGCCTGGTGAACAGCACAAGCCCACTGTCGCCGTCGATATGACGTCTAATGTGGCTATTCCCATTTCATCTACCTCTTCCCCACAAACCACTGTATCATTAGTTCTCAGCGGTCAGGAATCCGAACCTCACGATAATTTGAACCCACCGAACTCTCGAGCGCTCTCGACCACATTCTCCTCCGAGCCCTCTGCGACAGCGAAGCTACCTATGGACGTGACCATCCCCACGAATCAAGGCCTCCAATCCCATCCTCCTGGCGGATCTCGATTGCTTGCGTTGGGGTCCCGGAACCCACAGAATACGGCTGCTTCGTCTGCCCGTTTTACTTCGTCTCAAAGTCCAACGTCATTTGTCCAAAAGAACGGAAATGTTGGCTTGAACTCGCTTAGCACTGGGGTCAGTGTCTATGAACCAATTGAATCTTCGCAATTTGCACCCGTAACCGAAAGTTCACGACCCAATAATGGGTTTTCTCCGTTTGAGGAACATCGAGACGCTGCCCTCCCAAACGTGCCTGTATCCGAAGGAATCCATCGCGCGTCTTTGGCAGCCGCGGGCGAGCGCACCGGTTTTCTCGTCGAGCATATACAGGCCGTAGAACCTGGTCTTGGAGGGGGCTTTTCGAACAGCCATGTGGCTCCGTCATTTGAACCCGTTAGCTCGGGCGTTGCTGCCGCGAAAGGCAGTCGCTTTGCAAAGTTCTTCGATGGAAAGAGTAGGGACAACCACCCCACTCCATTCGCAAAGGCTATGGGTCCATCTGGGGCATCTCAACCCGTTGCTCAGAAACCAGAGCTTGCGAACTTGCACCTCCCTCATAACCCCGATGCCAGAGCCATGGAAGACCTCTTCGCAATGCTCAACAACTCCGCACAGGTGAGTGCTGATCCAATTTCCCTGGGACAACTTCTGATACCCCATCAAGCAGGCTCGGAGACTTGGCGTGGCTCCAGAACTGCCGAACCTAGATGTCGGTTATGGCTCACCGTCGAACAATATGCATGCTCTACAAAATGCTCCAGGCCATCCGCACCTTGTCGCGCCCGGTCGAATGGAGGCTCTGTATGACGACAGAAATTTCGTTCCAGATGGCATGGTGCCTGGCCTTCGGTCTGTTCCGCCTCCTCGCAGTCGACAGAGTGGCGCAGTGTTCTCTGAATTCCCGGATGAACCTATGCAATTCAACGCTAACAACGCACAACGCGCTCCGACCCAGATCTACCAAGGCCCCGTACCGTCGATTCATCTACAGCACGGAAACGTGACGCGAAGCGGTCCTGTGTCGATGCAGACAGCTCAGTTCCGCGGCGCTCCATCTCCTAATCACCTTGCCTCAGTGCAGCGTTTGCCGCCTGGCCTCGCTAATCTAGGTGGACGACCCCCTCACGAACCCGGCCAGTTTGTCAATGCATCCGTAGGGATGGCAAATGGTGGTATTCATGGGACGACAGTGCACGGAAACGGACCCCAACCGGCTTTCAACAGTTTTCAACAGCCCTCATTGAGCTTCAGCAGTGGCCCACAGATTCGCGGCCCTCACCCAGGCGCACATCAACCACAAGGGACATTAGGCCCAAATGCATTACAAGGCCTCGTCCATCCAGGTAATCTCGGATCCAGTCAAGCGCAATTGTTGGGACTCAGCGGGGCTAATGGTGTACACGGTGGGCTGCGCGGACCGGGCGGAGGATTCGGGCAACAGGGTCCTCAGGTTCAACCACCTCATATTGCTTTAAGGCAACACCAGCAAGCCCAGCAACAAATTCCTCCGCACATGCTTCCATTACACCTGCAGCAGCAAGGCTTCGGCGGAGCCACCAGCCAGCCAGCCCATGATCTGATGACTTTACTCATGAACGGCGCACGCAGAGACTAAGCTCGATGCTAAATATCATAGTTGGCCTGATAACTTGTTCGTTGAAATTGCACTCTCCAGTGGACCATGGTTCATTCCTTCTTATTGATACGTAGTTTCATACCGTTCGTTCGATTCTTCTCATATTGTTTCAGCATGAATTATTATGAATTTCGGGCTGTGAGATGCTTGGCAGGGTGTGTTGGTGGTATTGTTCGGGTCAGAGGCGCTACTTGTGTTACGTGCACTATCGCCTGTCAAGCGCAGCAAGAAACCATGTAAGCATACGGCCGTGATGGCGGCAATTGTCGGACGAACGGTAAAGCAGACTTGGCAAATCCAATAGGGCTTGAGTGCGCTGAGAATTTGCCATCAAGGAAGACTTCTGTGCTTCCGTGGCAACCAGTCTAGCAAAACGTGAGGCGCTCTTGGACCTACCAAACGCCGTGGAGAATTTGAGTGCTTGTCGTCTTATCCCCGGCCCAGCTCGAGATGTGGATCCTGGCAGGACGATTTGCCGGGATTTGGCAGATAAGCCTGTTGTTGTCCACCTGGCAGCGCTCGGCGGCACGCTCGGCCAAAAATTATTACTCGGTTCTAGACAAGGCACCGTCACGGCGGCGCGGCGCTAACTGTGAGATGAGCGGTGCAGCTGTCATCGGATAAGTAGCCAGTACAACATTATTAGATCATTATTTGGGAATCCGATAGGGACGCGGGTTGTGCCTCGATGAACGATGTGTGAAGCTATATACGATAAACACCCTGATAAGAAGTGACTGATGGAAGGGGTATCCTGTGGGAGAGCAAACCCAAACCGTCGCAACTGACGGGGCGCGACAGGGCGCGTTTATGTGAACGTCAAGCGGCGTTGGGAGCACACGGAATCCTGGGCATGGTACGCTAGTCTGCAGTGCTGCAGAGGAGCTGCCAGTGGTCCACCGGAGCAGCTAGAGGAGGTGCCGTGCTTCCGAGAAGCCTGTGTAAGTAGCGTTCACTTACATAAAGATGATAAGCAAGTAGTCAACATTCAATGCCTGCAGGCAGACAACGTGGAGTCGTCCTGCCAAATCAGAATCAAGCTCTCAAAATCACCGAGGACCAACTAAGTAATACATGCCGCATGTTCGCTTGAAAGGAGAAATGGATAAGCGATACACGCTTTCCACGCATTGCACGAGGTAAAACCTTGACTTGCATCCATCCACTGCTCGCCCGACAACTATTTTTGCGAGTACAAAGCCGTTGCTACTCGTAACACCCCCTACGTTCGATTCACTTCGAGACGCTTTTCCTTGTAGTCGTTGCGTTGCATCTACTCTAGAACGATCCAACTCATCAGTCTCTCTTTTACACTGTCTTTCGCTTCACTCCATCCCTACCAGCAGCTCTTTAATCTTTTTAACTAATCACACAGCAAGGCATCTTGGAAATCCGGTCCTCCTTGGCAGGTAAGCCGAAGCTGTCTGCATATACTGGATGATGAGACTGAATTGGCGCAGAGTAAATTTTCAAGAGTATTGTAAGCGCTTCCCGTTTGCCGATCGTCCTTGCTTGACATGGATTCATGCCTGCAGACACCGAGAGTTCACTATCGACCGCAAACCCAGCAGTGTGAGTAGGCACTATATGTGATCCATATACGTCACATTACTCTCGACGCTGTAAAACGTGGGGTCGTGGGAACAGCGCGCAGGGCGCTGCTTCCACGTGTCATCGTGACGGAGCCCACAAGGGAATTTCCCACTAGCAATATTTGTCCCCGGATACCAGCGAACCGGGGACTGGCTGTGCGAATTGCCGGCATTGCGCTCGTCGCCACTGATCTATCGATGTGATGTGCCGCAAAGGGTGGTCACAGGGTGTGGAGATAACAACACGTCTCAGAGTGCTTGTCTCGGATGAGCTGATTTTGTGACAGAGTTGCCTTGCACCTTCTTTTTTTTTCTCATTTGCCGGACTTCCATTTCTAGGCATGTCAGGCATTTTTTCTTTCCTTTCCAGTTTTCTTTTCCTTTTATTTTTTGAGAAAATAAATATTTCATGCCGGCCAGCGTAGTAGCGTTGTTGCTGTGCTTTTATATTCATTTCAAGTAGTTTTCCCTCTCTTTCTTGTCGGGTCTTCGTTTCAAGAAGGCTTGTTGCTCCTCGTCGCTCTTCACGGCGTCGGACTCGTCTTTTGTCTTTCGCTTCTATATCCTCTCCTTGAATTCACGACCCTCCACGCTGACCACGATCCATCTCTTCTAGTTTCAAGCGTACGCCACATTCCCCCGCGTACTCAACTCTGTGACATCGTCCACGAAACTCTGTTCGTCATCATTGCATGACCACCCTCTTGTCCCGAGTGAGTAGCCCTTCACATCCATGCTATCTGGTATCGTCATCTGTTGGCCTCGTCAACTCGTTGGATACCATATTTTAACCTCCGCCAATCACTTCATTGGAGGCAGCGAGGGGCACCAAGGTGCCTTGCGCACTTGTTATGAATTGTGACGTCCTCCCTGTACCACATTTAGGCGCCTCATGACCTTGTCTTTTCTCTTCTTCCAATTCAAGCTAACCGTGATATCTTCATTTATCTAGCTTCTTGTTGGTTAATTATCCCTCCCCGTCGACACGCACCAAGCCCATTTACTCAGATATGAAAGACATTTCGATTTCTTCCTACCGGAGTTCTCGAAAAGTCGCATACCCGAAGAAGCGTCCATCTCCTTCGGGCGTCTCGAAACACCACAAGACACCAGGTGGTCCATTTACTCCGAGTCACAAATCCCCCTACTCTACCAAGTCCGCTCTACTTCAACAGCGTCAACGCGACGCGCAGATCGCTGCTCTTCGACGACAAGGAGTTCTTTTGGAGGAAGAATACCGCGATGACATTCGGTTCTATATGCATGAAATGGAGGTAAGCGCCATTGCAATATCTCTCATAGTATGGTGTTGATTATCCCACGACAAATAGAGGTACACCATGTCATCTGCGCAGTCCATGGATCAGCAGCCTGAAATACGGTGGCATATGCGTCCTTGTCTGGTCGACTTTCTTGTCGAGATCCACTTCGCGTTTCGCCTTCGCCCGGAGACGCTTTATCTCACACTCAATATTGTGGACCGCTACGTCTCTCGCCGCATTGTATATATCAAGCACTATCAGCTCGTTGGATGCGCGGCTCTATGGATCGCGGCCAAATTCGAAGACGCGAAAGATCGTGTGCCTACTGTCCAAGAGCTCGCGCAGATTTGTCGGGAAATATACGATGAATCGGCTTTCATTCAAATGGAAGGTCACGTACTTGCGACGATCCAGTGGACTCTTGGTCACCCGACAGCGGAGGCTTGGCTTCGTCTGATGTGTTGTGATCCGTTCGTCGAGGAAGAAAAAGTTCAGCATGTTGCACGTTTCCTCATGGAGATCACCCTCTTCTATCGCGAATTTATCAAATATCCTCCCTCGTCGATAGCGTTGGGCGCGTTGACACTTGCGCGTTTTCTCTGTGGCAAGTCCCGGCGCCTTTTTGAAGAGACAGAGGAATGTCAGGAAATTGTGGAGCTCTTGGATAATCGCCTTTCCAAACGCGTCAACGACCTCTCCGAGACCCTGGTGAAGAAATACTCCTATGCCTTTTACTCGAAGGCTGCAACCTTCGTTGTTCAGTACTATCTTCAGGGCGGCCGTTATGATCGACAGCAAATTGTACCTTTGCCAACGACGCCGAAACGTTCCGCACCGCTGTCTGGCACAAGTACGCCAATGAGTGCTACCACGAGCATATCTGACATCTCGGACGACTTCCCCTTGACACCTACAAGCCCCTCATCGTTCTCCTTGGATCCGTTTTCCAGCTCGTTCATGTCTGAAGACGATAAGGAGAACCTTCCGACTACATTCGAGCCTTCGGTCAATAAGCAACGTATTGAAGCAGCACCGGAGCATTACCTTCCCCACGAATTTGTCGCTTATAGCCGTCCTGCACTCCACAACCTCAATGGCTCACCTCGGGTGGCCGCCGTCGCATAGCACACCATTCTTCCGACGTCGTCTCTACAGTTCTCAAAATGTAATACCACCCACACGCTCAGCTACTTGTGCACTGTTTCTACCATCCATCATTCAGCATCACCCTTCCTTGCAATCTCCTTTCCGTCACCATTCCACCACGTCCATCGACAAGCTATCTTAGAGGACAAGGTCCAAGCAAGCGCATCAAGTTGTGCCAAACCACGCGATGCATGACAAGATTTCTGTCCCCTCTCCCTCCTCCTTCAAGTTGTGTCGATTCCACCCAACAATGTGCAATCATTCCCACTCATTTCAATCTCCTGTTCCTCTATGCATCCACCATCCGTCAAATCGCTCGCTTTCCCTTAAAATCGCTCGCAATATTCCTCACGTGACGAGGTCGACAGATTCCCCCCTTCCTCCCATTCACTGTCAATCGCATTCGTTCTATATTATTCTTCACTTTATCGCCGTCTACATTTCATACCTTGTCGACCGTTTGGCTCGTTACGTGTGGTTTCTTGCATTGGTTTGTCCTGAGCCCTTGACCGACCGTACAACTTTCACTGTGCCTAGTTTAATTTACCTCCTTTCTGCGCACCTGTCACACATTCCATCTCGTCAATGTTGCAGCATCACGCATCTCCTACCCAATTGAACAGTGTTTTTACAGTACCGTATCTGCAATCTCAAGGGCTATCTGCAGGGTTTGTGTGCTTTGTGAAACGTAGCATTGCCATGGCACTGTCGGGTACTATCAAAGGCCGAGTGCTCATAAGAATATGCACACATGGCAGCACGGATCCGGAACGTCAAGGAACGTCAGATCATCACGCCGAGTGCAGACTGTCTTATTAAGTGTGTGCATACTGTCGCACCCCCAAAATTTGGAGAATGGAGCCGTCGGATGAACTCGATATCCGGGATCACCATGGCATACGTATTGATATCCTGAGAGAGCACACGCTACTCAGGACGATGGCAGCGGGTTCCGAAACTTGTTTTCCCGCCAATTTCACCGTGACAATAAGATGCGTGTATCACGCGAATGAGCCGACCTGCCAGGTTCAAGTAAGGTCGAGGGTCACATCAGTTTATTTCGGGCACAATCAATTTATAACTCATCGAGGGTTACAGCGATGGGATCCATGCACTCATAAACCATTGATGCACAACATCTCAAAGCACGAACCCTCTATTCTAGAATCCAGGTACCCTCATTTTTCCTAATACCCACAGGCCTTTTCTCGTCCAAGCTAATGCGTCCGGCGTTAAGAATTGCTGTTGTGAGTACGGTGTTTGCAATAGTGGGATATCCGCATCCATCAAAATCAATGGGTTTCGCCAGGCCGGCATTTACTGCGCGTGCAGCATCGACGAACTTCTCGATCGATATATACCCGTACCCTCGTTGGCCGTCAAAGTGGCCGGTTTCAGACGGAGAGTATTTCATGCTAACCATCGACACTTCAGCAGAGCACTTGGATGAACGAGGGTGCGACGCACTAGAATGGATTATACCACGTCTTCCCCGTCTCGTCTACAGTGACATCATAGCCACGGTGAGCTTGGTCGACATTGATATCTCCCTGAAATATAGGACACTGAATGTACTGAAGGGTGACAAAACGTTGTGTTTGCCCACCTTCTCACCCATGTAGTACCAATGTTGGGCCGAATGGATCCCAGCTTTCAAAGGTGCAGTCCAGGATGCAGTGAACACTGCAGTCCCCTTGTGTCTTGTGCTGGTGACAGACTGCCAATCGACAAGGAGCGTTATAGTGTCTTCAGTCTCTGGGACACAGTTGTATGGTTCCCCAGTAGCTATCCCGGTAGCAGCACTCGCAACGACGCGAGTTGGTACGGCCTTGTCCTGCAAGATCCAACAACAAACATCGATGTGATGCGAAGAAAGATAATAACTGGCAAGGGACCGGATTAAGAATGTCAGTGGTGAGTGCGGTCGAATACCCACTTACCTTATATCCGAGTCTTTACCAGCCCATGCCTTGAACGTCTCCAGCTGGCTCTTTGGTTGACTCATCCATGCAGTGAAAAAGTTAAATTCTCCAAGCGCCTGTGCTCTCGCTTTGGCATCGCTATAAACGGGGTCGAAACGTTTGTGATGCTCGACGAAACATACAACATTGTGTCTCCGAGCAGCTTCGATGAGGTCAGTATGGTGTGAAAGAAGCTGTGTGGCGGGTTTGGTGACAAGGACGTGGATGCCACGCTCGATTGCATACAAACATATCGGGTAGTGAGTGCCTAGGGGTTTGAAGGGCCTCGTCATGATCAACTCCAAAGCCTGGGACAATTATTACTTACTATCTGGAGTAAAGACAACCACAGCATCACCAGGAGACATGCCGTCAATCGCATACTTGTCTGGCCAAAGATGTAAGGGTTACACAACATGGTCGTAAATGAATCACCGACATGCGTCTGGGTCGGTTTTCCCCTCTTTGGGGAATTCATCGAATCTGCAATCACGGAGTCAGGGACTGCTACAGCAAGGGATATCGGTCCTACGATGTATTCATATCTTTGTAGACATTGCCAATATTCTCCTGTAGATGCTGCCGAATCACAGGGAACTTGGATCCGTTGACGCCGACCATTGCGAGCTTATCCACCTATCGCAATTACTACGTGAGGCGTGACATGTGGGCCAATCAATACTTGCTTACTTTGCCGAGTCTCCGAAGATCGAACATGGTGAGACCAACCACCTGAAATGCGTCATGACAAGGCAACAAGATACAGGATGGCCAAACTAACACCGATCTAGGGCATCCGACCAACACATCAATGGAAGGGCACCGTAGTAGGTGATCCGCTCACCTTCTTGTCGGATTTCGAAGCTCCTTGACCTGTCCATCCTGTGGTATACTCACCCTGCATCAAAATATTGATCACGGTGCACCGATGAGCTGTTAATGGATCCTTCACCATAAGTCTATCGGACGTACCGTACCACCTGGGAAGAAATTGAAAATGTCAGGGGAATGTGTTGTATGGGACGTCATTAATTCATTCGCGATACTTACACATTAACACGTTCAACTTTTTCAGGTTTTCCATGGCGGATACGGAGATTGTTTGGGAGGGAATGGGGAGGACGTCTAGACTTATAGGCTGCCAGCAGTCGTCCCGTTAGCGGGCCGCCATCCGGGCCGGTGTGATAACGGTGATTGAACGGGGGAGATGCTTGCTCTCGACGTTTTAGAATAGTACTAGTGTCATATTGTTGAGATCCAATTGATGAACTGGATGTGATCACCCCTGTACCTGCGACCATGCTGTATCGGAACGTGCAGGAGGTGATGGCTCCGGCTGAACCAACGAAACATGACTCGTACCGCCACCGACACGCGTTTCTAGTTTTTAATTGTGATGTCACCCTGACGGGTGACTTGCAGCTGGTCGTCCCGCAGCTTTGGAGCGACGGACTTACTCGCACCCCCACCTTCCGGACCCTCTCCGCAGTCCATCCAGAACACACATTTATTCCCTATCACCTCGCCTCGCTGCTGACCAGCTGCTTAACCGAGTCCTGCTCTACGAACTCGCCTTTACGCACCGACTGCGTGTCTTGCACGTTTTCTTGTAAGCTTCATTTTCGCCTCTTTCCACTTTCGATTCAACCTTGGCCACCCGTTTACCTGACGTTTACCATCCCGCACAGGCTTTGGTGGGGATATACGTCCTCGTCGTCTCGCCTTTACTCTCCATCCTAACCCTGGCCGGTCATCACCCACATGCAGCCAGTATCTAGCTTGACAGATTCTGGCTTCGTCCCCAGGAAAGAGTTCATCCGCGACCAGAGGACGACCTCAGATTTCTCCCTGTTAGCCATTTCCGGTTCGAGCTTCATTAGGCTTTACTCCTTCTCGCTCGAGGTTATCGCAGACTTACGTCGCCTCTTTGACCATTTCTACCTCAATGCCGCTTGCCGCGAGGACACGACCCAGAAGTTGTGCGAGTTTCAACTCCACGGTAAACCGTGGGCTTCACCAAAGAGCGCACGTACGGAACGCATTCTCCTCGACATTCTTGGCGTTATTTATAGGCATAGTTATACCATTCTTTCTACCATCGACTACGGTCGCGAACGCGATGATCGTCTCGCAATTTCTTTCTCTCGTCTGTCCACCCCACCATTACCATTACCAATTACACCCCATTCCCCAATCCCTGCTGGCTCTGGGAGCAACCTATCTCATGGCACTGGTAGTAAGCACGAGAGGAAGACACCCTTTGCAATATCTTTCGTTTCCAGCACTCTCATGCGTGTCATATACCCTCCCTTAAATTCTACTCCTGCCATTCTCCAAGCGGTCCGAGGCTCTTGGCCAAGGGGGGTCGTGTCAGAGAAGAAGGTGGGGGATGCGGCATACGAGTTCAAGCTCAAGGGATATAGCTGTGAGCGTACATCACCATTTGTCATGTACCGCCTGCCAACTCAGTTCCGCCAGGGTTCAACGAGGACACATTTGCTACTGATTCGCTCCACCAAATTCTTTCACTGCTGACTTCTCTCGATGGCCATGCCTGCACAATGGTCGCCTCCCTCTCCATCTGTGGTCATTCGCGGGCGAAAGATTTGTGGGTTTTCATTGGACCTGGATCTTCGGATGCATACGATCAAAACTCCCCAGAGTCACCAATTAGCCGATCTGGATCAATGTTAGATGTACGGCGATCCAATAGAGAATCTACACCTGAGCCCGGGTACAGTGGTGAGGCGGGAGTTATTCCGGCGTCATTACACAAACGGGCGGCGACGAGCCCTCAGCATTTCCTGCCTCCCTCGTACAACCCCTCTACTCCACATCATGCCCGAGCAGCTACAGAGGCCAATGGGTTTCCTACGTCTTTTCCCGCTTCGTCGCCACTCTCATCCCCACACGCAATTCCTGGTATCGGCATGCGTAAACCCGCTCCGAGAGCTCAAGTACCGGTCTCTGTTGACTTTGATGCCCAAGACGACGACGAACATGATCGTTACCGTACTTCTCTGCCTAGTGCAGTGCCGAGTACCTGTGAGAATATGACGGGAGTCGGGACACTCAATCGGAACAGACTTTTCTCTAAAGCCATCTATTCCCCGAGTTTTGGAGAGCCTCCGGAGCCTGAACGAAATGACGGGAGGGCCTTTCATTCACATTCAGAACCACATACGAACAGCAGGTCGAGATCACCGTCTCCACACCATCGTGTCAGCGCCATGCGGCCAGTGTCAACGCGCTCGAAAACACCACCGTTGCTCACCTCACATTCACGTGACCCTCGCACTCCATCGCCACCACCAACAAATGGATCTCGGCCACAAGACTTTGTATTAGGAGAGAACCCAACACTTCTCAGCCCAGGACTGTTTCGCATACGAGATTCTGCGTTTTCTTCTAACTCCATGGACACCACCGGGTCTTGCGATGTTCCCATCAGGTGGACGGGACTGGGTAAGCCAGAGGGCATTGAAAATATAGAGGAGGAGCAAGAGTTGTTTACTGAAGAACCCAGACCTCATCCAGCGTTGCACGCAGCAATGCTACCTGGGGGCTGGTCAACTGCTCCAGAGGAGGATGCATCCTTTGCCAACGATTCCTCGAAAACCGACGAGGGTACTGTTCGACCTGAACACGGCAGACATCCTGACAAGTCTCTGCACGATGTCGATGTGCGGGTTGCCTCGCCTGAACTTGTGCGTGACGGGGCTGTACGCAAGAGTGAGGCAGGGATGATTGGCATGATAGCACCTCGGCCACCGCCCTCGCCCATACCCATACCGTCGGGAGATAGCCTCGGGAAGTCGAAGAGCAGCTCGAGTGCGCCAGCCTCACCCACGAAGACGGGAAGTCGGAGTGGCAGTGGGAACGGTTGGGTCCTAGTCAACGTGGAGGGCAAAGATCACATTAATGGACATTCTCCCTCGCCCCTTGCAAGCCCCACTATACCGAACCAGGATCGTACTCGCAAAGTTTCGCACATGAATGAGAAGGCACCCATGTCCTCGGGAGCGAAAGCCATCGTCGTTATCGACGCGAAAGATGGCAAGAATGTGAGAACGCGAGGTGGTGGCTCGGGCCTACGCCGTCTTCTATCGCTCTCACGTCCGGGCAAAGGTGCAGAAGAATTGGCGAATGATGCGCGTGTCACGCCGATCCGGTCTCATGAACCTGCGACGAACGGGACGAGTCAAGGGAGAGAGCTGGCACGTTCAGGACGCTTCCGGAACAGACTTACACGTCTGGGTGCTTCTGAATCCTCGCCGTCGAAACCACCAGACAATGGCAGAGTACGCGTGAATCTTAATTAATGTTGTCACTCATTGGATTCCTGTTTCTTCATTCTCATTTCTTGTTTCCGATTCATCTAGCATCGTTTTTCTTTATCGCTGCACGTTGTAAACTGACACGACTCGATCTGCAATGCATGCTATCTACTCTCATTCATTCATTAAGGTCCTTGTTTCTCTATGCTAGATGATGCCTCTTGCTTAGGGTACTTAATGACGTTGCCCGCTTGATTGTAATCCGAACACGTGAACAGTCCGATTCGTCACGTGGGAAAGGGTAGCTTCCGTTTCCTCGAGAAACCCAACCTGGGCAATGGTCTTCTGGCTGATGGGCCTTGTCGGTGCTACATGACACGCGCCCAGTACTGAGGTGCCCACGATGCTGGCGCATGCAAGACGATGAAGTGGTCGGAAGGTGCAGACCGACATGCCGGTCCTGGTTAGGAACGCGAGGTGGCCCGGGAGGTGGGGGAGGTGGAGGAAGCGAGCGTCTGTTTTCTGTGCGCAGCTCGCGATGCCTGCCCTGTCCGAGGCTCGCGCGGTGTCGATGTGGAGAGCAGGGACCTCGAGGGGTGGTGGTTTCGCGTCGGGATTGCCGCGTACTGGGAGGGGAGCAGAAGGTGGTACGGGGGTAGGGTGATTAGGACATTGAAATTGACGAGGATTGGTGACGTTTGTGAGGGACGAAGACGAGTGAGAGATGGGAAATAAAAGATGGATATATAGGAGGTTTCGGATTGTTGTGCAGAGGCAGGTTGCAAAAATGCACAGGACTGCCGTAGCGGTTACATGCCAACCTTTCCTCCCTAATAGCCACTCGCGGCCTTTCCCTTTCTTTTCCGCACTCTCCCATTTTCTTTTTCCTCCTCACAATGCCAACATGCAGGCGCAAACGTGTAGTGCTCACAGAACCATCACAAGTCCTCCTCCAGGCTGCACAGTCCGACCCCGACAAGGAGGTTTATTATCTCCATCAAACCGGCGAGATATTCGAAACCTACGAGTACGCCAACCCGCCCCGCCAATTCTCCCTTCCTTGACTCCCTTTCCCCCCCTCCCCCAGGGCCTATGCAGCCAGAATTTCATTCTACAGACTGAAACAGTTCCAGTGTGAGGTCACAGGCAAGAGTGGTCTTGACTACTTCCAGGCGCTCGAGAGCGAGCAACAAGAGGCCCAGACAATGCATTCCAGGTTCCCCGAACCTCTCAAGGCTGCTGTTCTCAAAGCAGTCCAATGGCGTACGTGCCCCTTTCGCCTCCTCTCCAGTGTTTATAACCTGTCATACGAACGTAGAGGTCGTCGGGCGTTTGGATCATCTAGTAGAGGCTGTTTACGAGCGATTCAAGGACCGGTACTTCGCCGACGAAAGTACGTCTTCTTCTGGCATAGTCTCATCAGTGCTGATCGCCGCTCTTCATACCACTAGAGGTTTTCGTCGATGTTCAGGGGGACAAGTAAGCACATGTCTTGATGAATGACTCACCGTCTCATACCCTCTAGATTCTACGCCAAGATTCTTCGAGTATGTCCGCCAAAGTCACCCGTGGAAGTTCCAGAGTCCGTGCCGCCAGGACAAGCTTCTTCTTCCACCTCCCCGGCTCAGACACCCCCAGTAGACTCTACGAACGACGTAGAAATACACAAGATCGGAGGCGACCTCAAGATACCCGCCAAGGATGCACAAGCCAAGGATGATCCGCTTCAGTACATTTACCAGGTTCAAATACTGGAGGAGCCCCATGACAAAAGTCACGAGAAGGGGAAAGCTGCTCAAAAAGACAAGGGTCAATGGAATGGTAGATTGGTGGACGTTCGGTGCAACATGATGAGGCACGGTGATATCGCGATACTCAAAGAATATAACCTAACATCTTTTTTGTTAGTCGTGACCGCCTGGCTTTCTCGAAATCAATTCTCCGCAGGTTCATCCGTGATTGTGTAGACCGTGATGCAGCCGTAGCTTCCCCTTGGACCGTTAAAGAAGCTATCGCCAAACACTATGGCGTAGATTCAATCATGCCAGAGGAAACACGAAGAGGGGTCGAAAACATTAAGAAAGGTGAGATTGACAAACGGAAAAAGATTTGGGAGGACAAGGAAGGTCCACCTACAAAGAAGCAAAGGAAACTGACAGCAGCTCAAGAAGAGAGAGGTAAGTACATGCCATACTTCTCATCATGCATTCCGAGTGGTGCTTAGTCAAAGCCCATTCTACTGTTGCAGAAAAGCGAGAACGGGATGTCCGTGAGAAGGTCGAAAGGC